>JBBPBT010000066.1:1192852-1204194 GCA_037974875.1 Cicer bijugum | reverse complement strand
AGTCATCAATTACTGAACCCTTAAAAAGCTAAAGATGTTAAGTATTAAAAACTAAAATAAAAATATTTAAATTTTGCAAGAATTTAAACTGAAATTTTTATTTTGTAAAGACTAAAATTAATTTTCTTACATTTTACAAGAACTAAATATATATTTAAACTTATGAAATAACTATATAAATTTTCAGAATATATAAAAATTAACATTTGAGAGTAGTTGAGGTTGAGGACATGGTTAATTAATGGTTACTATGATAAATTTAAATTAAAAACAGATTCATAATACATTGGTTGAATAGAAGTAGAAAAAAGTGAATATACAAATTGGAGAAGAACAAATAGGAACAGTTGGGAAGAGGGAATACATGACATCGTAATAAGGACTTATAGAATATCACTCCAATTTTTTTTTTTTTTTGCAAGAGAATATCGCTCCAATTGAAAATTGACATGATGGATACATACATATGAGTCGGATATTTACTATAATAGCATTAAAAAAAATAAGTGAATGAAAGTTGGCAAAAATTAAAATTGGACATTCTACTAAAACGTAAAAATAATAGGGTCAATCACTCAGACTATTAGAAATTTTGCATTTAAAAAAAATAAAATAATAATGTTTAATTTTAAATATTTGATATTTAATTCAATATAAATATTTACATAAGTCTTTATTAGTTATATTTATGTTTTTTCTAAATACATTTCTTTTTCATCTATTATATTTTTTATTAATAATTTTATATTATTCAACTTAGGAGGTGACTGGTGAGTAGCATTATCATCATCATCTTAAAACCAAAAGAAAAAGAAACTATGTGGTGGAACTGAGCTCCAACTCCAAAACCTTTCAACAACAAAAATGGCACTACAAACACAATTCGTATCTTCTTTCTTCACCACCAACACACGATACTCTTTCTCTCCAATCCTCACGATTAGATCTGAAAAGCCTTCTGAACCGTCCGATTCCATTCCCAAAAGTTCCGGGGTCGGTTTTGGACCATCGACGACCAAAAGGAAACAACAACAGAAGGGACAAAGAGAAAGAGCTTCTTCGATAATTCGGCGTACTCCAATTGAAAAACCCGCTTTCGTTTCTGAACAACCGGTTCAACAGAATAGCGCAAACGAAAACGCTTTTGTTATTGCATGGCTTAGTTTTGGTTCTGTTATTCTTGTTGAGGGTCTTGCTCTTGCAGCTTCAGGTTCGATACTTTCATTGACAAAATTTATGTAATAACTAACACTCTTTTATTTAATTTAAAAAATTAAGATAGTTCGAAATTTGATTACAAATTTTAGTTTAGAGATGTATTTAACAAATTTCAAATAGTTTAGGGACATTGAGATTAATTAAATATAAAAAAACTTGGACATCGAAAAGCACCAATAAAATGAGAAGTATCAATTTGCACTAAAAATTTCAAATGTCATCAAGTTAATACTAATTAAATATAATTTTAGAAGATATTTCATAGTGATTATTTTGATGGAGGGCCATTTAAAATTTTTTAGGATCCAAAAATAGAGTTGTCTTATATTCTTCATGTTTTAGACAACAACTAGGTATTTGTATTATTTTCAAGACCATTTTGGACCTTTACACTAAAAGATTAAGTTATTGGTGAGTTTGATTTATGCTCAAGCCCATAACAGAAGAATTAGTGTCTTTTTACATCTACATTGTGCCTGATATTTTGATGCGTAATTGCAGGACTATTTCCAGAAGAATGGGACAAGTTCTTTGTTAAGTATCTCTATCCATCTTTTACTCCTACAGTTTTCTTGTTTGTTGCTGGAGCAGTAGCATATGGTGTGTTAAAATATTCGCAGAATGAGAAAGCCACGGAGCGAAAATAGCGTGTTTGATGATGTTAATAATGTTAGAAACCTGATGTTCCAACAGGGAAACACTACTATGAGTAACAATGATTGTAATCCCTTTTCTGTATTTGATTTATCAGAATGGAAGATGACAAGAATGATATGTGAACAATTTCTGTTGGATCCTAAGCAACAACCCCTTATAGGTTCAGAGAGTTTTGAAAGGGATTCAAATCCCATGTTGTAATTAATTTGATCACTTGTTTTTTAGCGGCTATGAAACTTTATATCTTAACTGGTTCTATTTGGATTTTGGATATCCTCATGTTGGTATAGTCATCAAACTATAGTACAACTTTATTTTAAATAAAATTAGCCCTCACACCTTATGTTATTAAAAAAAAATTCTTGAGAAAGTCGCTTACTTTTGAGTGTTGGTAATTAACATGTTAAACTATGACTTCCTCCATAGAGTTCAACTGGACCTGTTGGTTGATTGCTTTTGCCAACAGATAAAGGTTGAAGTTTGGGGTGTGTTTGAGGCTTTCAATTTGCATAAAATTCATCTTTATTGTATTCACATCTAATCCTTTGAATTTAAAATCTCTTGCAATTACTCTGGTACAACTTTACATAAAATATGTTGGAACACAATCAAGAGTGGAGGGTGAATCAATGGTGAAAATCGATAATTGAAAATTGTGGTTTTGGAGAAGATGATGGAGAAAAGAGAGAGATTATGGAAGAGGGTATTTTCAGTTACAACAATATTGAGATATGTAACTTAGATTAACTAACAAAAAAAAAAAAAAAAAAAAAAAAACTGTTTTATACAAAACTGCAGAAAACGGAGAACGTTAATCGGTCTCCGTTTTCTGGTTTTCTGGTTTTTTCTGTTCTGCAGAACATTCTCCGTTTTCCAAAAACCAACTTTTCAAATAAGCTCTTTTACGAAATGCTTCCTAAAGCCACTAAACTGCATTTGAATTATATATCACTTCCAATACACCACCTTAATTCAAATGCTCCCCATTCTTCATGCCTAGCTTCATCACAAGTTTCTTGAAAACCTCATTCGTAACGCCTTTCGTCAACAAGTCTGCAACTTGTTCTTCGCTTCTGCAGTACCCCAAACGTAACTGTTCGGAACTCACTAATTCCCTCAAATAGTGAAACCTCATCTCAATATGCTTGCTCCTCCCATGTGCTATGAGATTCTTAGCAAGGTTGATGGCTGAAACATTGCCCATCAATAGCAAAACAGCTCCTCTCGTGTTGCTGTCCAGCTCACGCAGCAGGTTCACTAGCCACACAGCTTGGCATGCACATAACGAAGCTGCGATAAGCTCCATTTTAGAACACCAAGAGATTGGTGCCCCTCCGAACATAAAGACATAACCTGCCGTTGATTTCCGATCGTCCTTATCTCTGCACCAATTGGAGTCGATGTATCCGAGTAATTCGCAACTTTTGCCCATGTCATTTGCAGGAAATAAAATTCCACAGCCAAAAGTACCTTTCACATATCTAAGTATCCATGAACCTACTTGCAATACCGACACTAAACGCTAAATTTGGCCACGTATTGCACAAGTAACACAATGATCCTCTCAATCTCCGGTATTGAGTAGGATCCACATCTTGCTCATCTTCACTCTTGGACAGCTGTAAACGTGCCTCGGCTGGTGTTGTGGCAGCATTGCAATGCTCCATATCACACCTCTTCAAGATCTCCATTGCATACCTCTTTTGATGCATGAGCAACCCCAACTTTGTCTTTTGGAACTCTATGCCTAAGAAATATTTCATTGTGCCAAGATCAGTCATTTCAAACTCCCTCATAAGCTCTTCTTTGAACTTTGAAATGTAACTTTCACAGCTTCCTATAATCAATAAATCGTCCACATAAAGACAAAGTATGATTACTCCTTTGCTTGCTTCCGACTTCACATAAACACCATGTTCGGATACGCACTTCTTGAGACCAATGTCTATAAGAAAACCATCTATGCGTTTGTTCCAAGCTCTTGGAGCTTGTTTCAAACCATAGAGTGTCTTCCTTAACTTGTAGACCCTTGCCTCTTGATTTTGAATCACAAAACCAGGTGGCTGTCCAACATAGACCTCCTCATCAAGTGGACCATTCAAAAATGCCGATTTGACGTCCATTTGATATAACAGCCAGCTGTTGTTATTAGTTGTTGCAACAACTAACCGGATGGTTTCATGCCTTGCTACCGGTGCGAACACCTCATCAAAATCTATCCCTTCCTTTTGCAAAAATCCCTTTGCAACTAATCGAGCTTTATGCTTGATTATTTCACCTTTCAGATTCGCTTTCACTTTGTAGACCCATTTCACACCAATAGCCTTTTGACCTTTCGGTAAATCAACCAACATCCATGTATTGTTCTTTTCAATTGATTCCAGCTCTTCCTTCATAACACACATCCACTTTGGATCACTTAATGCCTCTTCCGTATTCACCGGTTCGGATTCGGCCATTAGAGCGAAGTGAATAAGATCACCCTCATTGTTGATCTCGCTATCTCGAAATAATTCACAATCGCGGAGTCTTTGAGGCAATCCTTTTTGCCTTGTTGATCGTCTACTTGATTCACCTGTTTCGGTTCCGAAAGGTTGCTGTACAACACCTTCAGCAGGCTAAAAATTCCAATTTTTCTGCAGGAAATAGATTTCCCCTGGAGGTCAATCAATTTCCACCTCACAAGAAACAGTTCCAGCAGCTCCAGGATGTTGATTTTCGTGGCAGAAATCGATTTCCCCTTTCTTGGAATCGATTTCCTGAACTGATATGGCAGTTTTTTTGCTGTCAAACTACCGTATCTCATCCACGATCACATCTCTACTAATTACGATCTTCTTGCTACTCACATCAAACAACTTATAGCCTTCGGTAGGATGATATCCGACAACCAACATCATTTCACTCTTGTCATCAAGCTTCTTTTGAAGTTGTCCCGGAATATGTCGAAATGCTACCGAACCGAAAACGCGCAAATGACTCAAATTCGGTTTGAATTCGGACCATACCTCTTCTGGAGTCATCTTTTCCAGCTTCTTTGTAAGACACCTATTCAACACATAGGCGGTTGTAGCAACAACTTCTCCTTAAAGCTCTTTCGGCAAATTCTTCTCTTTCAACATGCTACGCACCATATTCATAATTGTCTGATTTTTTCTCTCGGCCACGCCATTTTGCTGAGGTGTATAGGGTGGTACAACCTCACGCACTATACCCTCATCATCATAATACTTTCCAAATTCACTCGAAGTAAACTCGCCTCTGCCATCGGTTTTGAGAATTTTGAGTTTGTGACCGCTTTGCCACTCAACCATGGATTTAAATCGTTTGAACACCTCAAACACCTCATCCTTCCTCTTTATGAGATAAATCCACAGCTTCCTACTAAAATCATCGATAAATGTGACAAAATATTGATTACCTCCATACGAATTGACTTGCATCGGTCCGCACACATTGGAATACACCACCTCAAGATGATGTTTGGTCATATGACCTGCATCTTTGCTGAAACTATTATTGTGTTGCTTCCCTTGTACACACTCTTCACATATTTCAGTTGGAACATTGATAATAGGCAGTCCGGTCACCATCTCATACTTTTGCAATGCGTCGAGATCTCGAAAATTCAAGTGTCCAAGACGGTAGTGCCACAACCACCCATCACGACTTGCTGCTATAGCTAAGCACCTATGCTCCATGATTTCCAACTCAATCTTGAAAGTCCTATTGGCAGCCATAGGAGTCTTAAGGATCAAAACACCGTTTTGGTTCAAAACGCGCAAAACCTTGTTTTCCATCAGAATCATGTAATTCTACTCAAGCAATTGGCCAATACTCAAGAGATTACACTTGATTCCTGAAATGTACAGCTCATCTTTGATCAAGGAATGACCACCATCCCTTCTCATGATCAAAACATCACCGACACCGTCGGCCGCTAATGTCATATCATCCGTGAATTTCACTCTACTTCGCGTGGCTTGATTGATTT
Source organism: Cicer bijugum (assembly GCA_037974875.1). NCBI lineage: Eukaryota > Viridiplantae > Streptophyta > Magnoliopsida > Fabales > Fabaceae > Cicer > Cicer bijugum. The sequence continues at coordinate 1,198,325 of JBBPBT010000066.1, read as the reverse complement.
TCACGAACCAATCCTTTCTTCCTATCATATGTGTCGAACAACCTGAGTCCAAGTACCACTCATTTCTCCCTTGGACTCCATCTCGAACTGTTACCATTGTGCTTTTCTCCGAATGCGTTTTTGCAGCTTTTTCTGCACTGCAATAGTTGTTGTCCAGCAACTTCCTCTTCTCACAGTTGTTGTTCAACACCTCTTTAATGTCGTAGTTCTCTTCCATGATCATCACAAGAACCGTGTTATCATAATTCATGTCTTGCCTAGCAACCCTAGCCTCATCCGCATGATTCTCCCTTGGTTTCGCTCTACACTCTCTTGCGAAATGCCAAGCTTTTGACAATTGTAACACTTCTTGGTACTTTTGTCGAACGGCTTGTAGTTGCCTTGACCACCACCTTTGGAACTGCCCTCACATTTCCTTGAATTTTGTGATTCTTTTTCATCAAAATTTTGGAAATTTTTCTTTCCTCTAGAAGGTCATTTCCCTTTCGATTTCTTATTCTTCTCGTTGAAACGGGCTTGCAAAACAACTTCCGCTTTGGCTTTATCGTTTCCTCTTTCGTCCATCCTTTGTTCATGAGCTTCCAATGAACTTTGAAGTTCATCTTTCGTCATCGTCTAGAGATCCTTCGATTCCTCAAGCGCCACCACAATATTATCGAATCTTGGTGTTAAAGAACGCAATACCTTCGACACAAAATTCTGTTCGGAAACGGCTTCACCACACGACTTCATTTGATTCCCCAAGCGTGTCACACGCGACACATAATCGTTAATCGTTTCCTTGTCTTCCATTTGAAGTAACTCAAACTGCCGCTTATGAGTTTGTAACCTCACCACCTTCGCTTTATTCGCACCAGCATAAGCTTTCTCAAGGATACCCCTAGCTGTCATCACCGAGTCGCAATTGCCAACCTTTTCAAAGTTGTCACTATCGACACAAGAATGAATCAAGAAGTGGGCCTTGTAGTCTTTCTTCTTATCTTCCTTGAATTTCGCTTGTTGAGCTGTTGTAGCCTTTTCACCAAGAGGGGTAATGTCATCGGTAATCATATCAAGAACATCTTGATATCCAAACAAAACTTTCATTTGTTTGTACCACTTGTCATAATTCTTCGAATCAAGAATCGGAAGGTTGGTAGGGATTTTGTCATTGGAAACGAACATGTTTGCAGCAGAAATTGGATCTGAACCAGGCTCTTGATGCCAAATGTTGGAACACAATCAAGAGTGGAGGGTGAATCAATACTGAAAATCGATAATTGAAAACTGTGGTTTTGGAGAAGATGATGGAGAAAAGAGAGAGATTATGGAAGAGAGTATTTTCAATTACAACAATATTGGGATCTGCAACTTAGATTAACCAACAAAACAGAAAGAAAAAAAAAAACAATTGCAGAAAGAAAACAGTTTTATACAAAACTGCAGAAAAAGGAGAACGTTAATCAGTCTCCGTTTTCTGGTTTTTTCTGTTCTGCAGAACATTCTCCGTTTCCTGGTTTTTTGGTTTTTCTGTTCTGCAGAACATTCTCTGTTTTCCAAAAACCAACTTTTCAAATAAGCTCTTTTACGAAACGCTTCCTAAAGCCACTAAACTGCATTTGAATTATATATCACTTCCAATAAAATAGTTTGTTGTACAACAGTGAAGTTGAGGATTGAGTAGTTCAATTGATTTGAATTAAGAGGTAAAAGAATTGAAGTAGTTAAAAGGTTCAAAGTTTAAACTCTAGTAAAAATAAAATACTAGCATAACATTATTTTTTTTTTTATTATTAACAAATAATATACAATAACATTAAAGTTGACTAAGAATAGAAGACTCAATTTACTTGTTGGTTGTCATCTAATTACTAAAAATAAATGTAAAATGTCAAAGGGTAAAGCTATCCAGTTTTACCCATTTCTCATATTCCATTTTCCCTACAAGTTATGTTAAAACTAGAAAATATACATATTGGTTTTCTTCCATAAAAGTGTGTTGGAATTTTTGTATCCACTATCTTACTAGTTACCAACTCTTTAAAGTTCTAGATAATGAAATCTATTATATATATTTAAAATAGATTCTTGATGCCACTTCATCATATTTTGCTACTTCATCATATTTCATCCACGTCAGTCAAAAAGTTGATGTGTACATCTTGAGAGTATGTCCTTTTCATTCAACAACTTCTCCTGTTTCTTCCACAATTTCTTTAATACCTCTAAAATCTATTTGATAATATTATTTTATAATAAATATATAAATTATAAAATTATTTTACAATTATTTATAATAAATTTATAATATATAAATTATTTTACAATTTGATAATAATTTATATTTATAATATATAAATTATTTTACAATTTGATAATAATTTATAATTTATATTATTATCAATTCATTTTTTTAGTAACTTTTTACAAAATAAAAATATATATTCTATTTGACAGAAAATACATAAATTTATTAAAAATAATCATAAAATATGAATAAATGAAAAATTATTAAAAAAAGTTACTTTCAATTATTAAAATACACAAATTTATTTAAAATTATAATATATATGAATATATTAAAAAATATGATGAACCAAAGTTTACTATATATGTGTTCTGGAAAATATGTTAACAATAAATTTTCATCAATTAAATTATATATTTATAATTGAAATCACAATATCCGACAACAAAATCTTTTTAGAAGTACACATATATACTTATGTGTTAAATTAAGTGCAAATGTGGTCCCAATCCGATGTCACTATCAGAGCGGGAATTCCCAAAATAAAAATACTCAAAATAACATCAACACAATGCATAATAGTAAAGGTTTCCAAGACATGATGGCTTCCACCTCTCCGATGGTATTAGTCATCACCTGCAACTTACAACTCGTATGCGCCCATCGCAAACACCAAACACAAACAACGAGGGGAGTGAGTATCGAAATTATGTAACACTATAAAATACACGAGGAGAACACGCAAGCAATCAAATTATCACAATCTCAAAAACAGTCAAGTGTATAATATCAACGGTTTATCAAATTCATTCACAATAAGATAATCACAAGGATGAAATGCTATGCATGTCCTATACTCTACACTTCGTCATTTGGTACCATTCTACTCTGAAGTACTTGGTTAGGAGGCCTGATACTATGCCACTACAAGAGTGGACAGACAATTCATGAATGGCCAAGTCCTCATAGATCCCCTCAACTCAATCCGAGACACATATACACGACGGTCGGGGTACTCTTGTGTTGCATGGTAGCTCCCAGCCTTAGGGAATAACCCACTAATCCACTTAGGAATTCCCCACTAGAGGTACCCCCAAGGTCTATCAGACTTACCTTACAGTTTGACTGTATCCCTCCACGATCAGACTCATTCAGTTGTACTTCCCTGAATCACTAGATTTGTCAAACCCTCCCTATATGATGACAAAATAGTTCTAAGTCCAAAATCACAATTGAACAAATTTCAGTTTGACTTCACAAAATTCATCATTATGTATATATATCAGTCAATCACAATTAAATCCATTATTCTGGTTTGCACTACTCACAATATCAATCACAAATAAAAGGTGAAACAATGGCATATTCAAGTGATATCACAATCTCATTCAAGTAGCAAGAATACTCCAATACATATCATTCACATAGTAACAATCAACATAATATTCATAAAATCTAACAGCATACAATCTTGATATAAATAATTTCACGGCAATTCTATTGGTTGCTAAATTATATTTTAATCGTTACTATTACCATCCATATTTTATTAATTAATTATTATTACTCAATAGGGCTCAACCGTACGTAGTAAGCCCCGAATGAACATCTGAGAATTTTAATATTCCCGTTCATCTCACGTTATTTTATACTCATAAAATCGAACCTCATCTCACCCTTTATCTTAGCTGAAGATTTTTTCCAACGAAGTCGACCCGCTGATTTAATATGTCACGTCTTCGCCAACCACCGTCTCTAACAGTCCACGAGCGAGAATAAATCAACGCAACAACCAATTACAAATTAGTTACTTACTCCAATAGATAATTAATTAATTTATTAATAATACATTGATACTTTATCTAATAATACATTAATGCATTGTAATATAATTAAAAAATATATTTAATATCGTTAAACACACATATTACTATAATTAAATTTTATTTAACAAAGTATGATAGAAATAACTTAATATTATGTCTATATAATATATATATATATATATATATTATATAGACATAAATAATAATAATTAATTATTACTTATTGACTATACTTAATTTTTATAACATAATCAAATAGATTAACCCATTTAGGTGAAAGAATCAATTTGCTTCTAATGGCTTAGTTACTAACTTATTTTCTAGAAGTTTGTATAACAACAACTCTTATATAGCATAATTCATTTGTTGACAGAAACAAAGGCAAGACTTCTAAAATTTCAAAGTAAAGACTCAAATCATGGCTATATAAATTTATTTTGGGTCTGTGGTTTTCAATTTCTTAACTTTCATATATATATATATATATATATATATATACATATATATTACTTATCCTATTGTACTAACAAAATATGTATCATTATTAAAACTAATTGATGGAATTATTAAAACATACCTTATATGATTTGATATTGAAATTGGAATTGGGATTTGAAATTAGAATTGTGATTGGAGCTTGAAATTGGAATCGGAATTGTAATTGGAGCTTGAAATTGGAATTGGAAATTGGATTTAGAATTGAAATTGTGATTGGAATTGGAAATTAAATTTGGAATTGTGATTGGAATTGGAAATTAGATTTGGAATTGTGATTGGAATTGGAATTGGATTTCCTAATTTGCTGAAAGTTGTGATTTGGAATTGCAATCCTATTATTATTATTATTATTATTATTATTATTATTATTATTATTATTATTATTATTATTATTCCATTATATTAGAGCTAACTTCTGGTATTATTTTATTTATATCTATATACATAACTATTTATTAAATTTAATTTATTTTTTTGGAATTTAAATATGGTTAATATTAGTAATTTAAATCAATTACTAAAGCAAACACACAGACACACCTAAAGAAATTAGAACACATATTAACAACACTCATATAAAAAAATAGTATCGTATCATTATACTATTTAAAATAAGATAATGAGAAATTGGGGTGTTACAACTATAATTCAATTGTATAAATAATTAGTTAAAACTTTTAAATACCTAAAATTGATTTAAAATATATGTAAACCTTTAATAAAATAAATTTTAAACTCTTGATGAAATATATTTAATTTTTTTTTTACAACAACTTCTCATGCTCGCAATTAAAACATCATACTAATAAAACAAATAAATTTAGACTACGCTACAATATAATTCAACATTAACATTTTTTTAAAATAAAAAATATTAAATAGTCAATCATATTTTTAAATTTTTACATCTTATTTTTCGATT
>JBBPBT010000066.1:1178065-1190241 GCA_037974875.1 Cicer bijugum | reverse complement strand
AAAATAAAAATAAAATAGTTAGATAATCATGATGGGTTTAGGTAAAATATTAAATTTGATGTGACAAGCTTAATTTTAAGAAAATGTCTGAATTGTTCAAAATAGATGTTATTTTAATTTTTTTAACTGAACCATTTTACTTTCTTAAATGTTTAATTTCATTATTTTTTAGGTATTTTGTTGAAATTCCATTAAAAAATATTTATGAAACAATTTTTATTGTCCAAATTTTAATGGATAAAATATGATTACTATTTCATTATAATATTTTCGTTTCATGTTTGAAAATATTAATCATCAAATATAATCTTCCTAAAAAAAAAACATTATTTTTCCCTATATAGGTGTAAAAGATCTAGTAAATAAAAATTTTAAATATTACATAAAAATTAATGGAAAAAGTTTTACTTAAGAGGGAATGTAGTTAGTTAGGACCATTGTTATTTTCTTTATGGGCCATGGACCACACAATCTTAAGTTGGTTTTAATAGCAGCTGGGTTAGATGTCTTAAATACTAAAATCCATTAAATGTTGCGTGTATCCATTCATAAAAAATCTGTGAAGTTTCAGATTTAAATATCTGCCTCCCATCCCACATTCTAATTATTGCATTTTTACTATCCTTACAATCTCACGCCAAGAAATTCGCAATAACTATCTCTTCATGTCCTAACTTTAGGTGGGTGATGCTACTTTGCAATAACATGCTTTTGACATGTCCCACATTCTTTTAACCTTACCGGTAATATCTACCACTTCATAATGAATATTGAAGACTCAATGAAATCTTAGTGTAACAAATGTTTAGATTTTTTGTACATCGAATGTATTGGACTTTTTTATTTATTTTATTTTAAATTTGTTGTTGTAGTTTGATGAAGTTAATATATAGAGTTTTTTTAGGGAGAAAATCGAAGTTCATTTCTTAGCATGTTAATTTGAGAGACAATCTAATTTATTTGTATAAAAAATTGGATATGTTGATGTGGATGATAATTAGCCTAATAATATATTTAAATGCTCAAAATTATTGGTGGAGATATTCAGGTGAGCTTGCTATAGAGACAAATGATCTAATTATTTTTCTAAAAAAATATCTAATTACTGTGGGGTCACAAAAATGTTTATTTATATTTTGATGTTGTATAGGATTGTGATTACTTAGTTAGAAAAAAAATTATTGTGCTATTGGCAGCCAACCATATATAAATGAAATATTCATTTCATTTCATCACAATATTTTATTTGATTTGTGCACAATTTTTTTAGAAAAATATTAGTAGACTGAAAGTAATATTCAAGACTGGAAAGGCCAACAATGACTCAAAATGAGAGTTGATGTATTAGGTTTGGTGGACTTCATTTGGATGCATCCCCACATGGAATGACGTGGCGCTAGTTTAGCTCAGCATATGAGACAAAGTAGTGTGGTCGTGCACCTATACTGGAGATCGAGTGACATGACCATGCATGCGTTAGCCATGAGACATGGTGCCATAAATGCGCACTCGTACGGGGTACAAAGTGGCATGGTCATGCACCTTTAACCTTAACACAAATGACACAACAACAAGAAGTGGAGGTTGGATCAAATGGATCTGGATCATAGAGGCCCATTTTCCAAGGCAAATTCACTTATTAAAGAAGAGGAGACAACTAGGGTTGGGGAGGTCTCTTCCACATTCATTAACAATGTATTTCTCCCACTGAACACCTTGGAAGTCTCAAGAGATCTTATAGGGTTTTGCATGTATGTATTTCATATTTACATATGTAAACATTGGCGCCCACCGTGGCTATGATAAAACTCTCCTTCGACCTTGCTCCATCATTGCACAAACACCAACTCACTGCTATGGTCATACTCCAATTTGGAAATGTTTATAACTAATAAGATGTGAATGAAGGGCACTGCTTGCTCCTCGCACAACTCATAAATGTTGTGAGGGATCTATAGGTGGGAAATGTTGAACAACAGTAGTAGAACGTAGAACAACTACAGTAATGCCATGAGGAAAATGTTCAGGAGAATGAGCTTAGTCAACAACCTGAGACAAGTAAATACGAACTAAGAGAGCATATGGAAGCTCGGTAAAGGGTGCTCCGCTAGCAGTTAAAGTTCTTGCATAATAATGTTACAATGGCTGAGACTAACAAGTTTGTACTTAGGGTATTCTAGTCTTTTTTTTAAGTAATATTAAATGTTTTTTGCTCGTAGTATTTCAGAGAGCCAACAATTGAATCCTATGAAGAAATGGGAGAGCCACATAGCCTCGTCTCAACTTTTGAGACCCAAATAGTTGTTCATGGTGGCACACAAATGGGTTGTCGGGTTGCCTCCTTGGTCAATCATTAATTTTGAATATTTAGAAGCCAAGGTTGCAACTCTAGTTGTCGCAAAAAGTGAGAAGTCTTCTTAATGGTTAACGTATTCAATGTTCAACAAAGATCTACTATATCTAAAAAAAACTAGACATGTTTAACAGTACTATGTTGGAAGTAGCCTAGTGTAATGAAGTTCAGTCAATCAAGCAACAAATGAGTCGGCCAGATGAAAGAGAGGAGACCAAATAACATTAAGATACATCAAATGAACCTTATAAAGCTACTAGAAAGGAGTTGTCAACAAAATGAATGGCAGAGTTAACGGGCAAGACCGAGCCCAATCATAGACAATAGAATGAATGAGGTCAATCTAGCTGAGTGAGCCCAAAGAAATCGACCAAATGAAAGAGAGGTGACCAAATAATATTAAGATTGGTCGACCAAACCTTATAAAGCCACTAGAAGGGAGGAGTCGACATACTGAATAGTTAAGTTAAAGGGTAAGCCCAAGCCCAATGATGGATAACAATACGAGTAAGGTAAATCTAGCTGAGTGAGCCAGTGGAATTGGACGATCTTGATGGAATGGAGCTGACAAAGCTTGACCCGTTGGAACTAGCCAAGAGCTAGTCGAGCCTAACCATGTGGAACTTTCATGTTAAGGAAAATTGAGTAATAAGACTTGAGCACTTACTAGGATGACCGACTTGAAGATCAACAAAGTTAAAAGTGCTTCGTTGGCATCTAATAAGAATGATCAACAAAGTCATACCTTTAAAACTACATTATATGGAAGCTCTCATTGAGAGTCATTCATTTACCATATAAGGATGAGCGATAGAGTCATACCTTCAACACTGCAAAAATAGGAAAGCTCCTAATGAGAGTGCTTCCTTGATGTTTGATAAGGATGACTCGTAGAGTCATACCTTAAAGATTACCATATAAGAAAGTCCCAATTTAGAGTGTTTACTTGATGTCTGTTAAGAATGATTGATAGAGTCATACCTTCAAGACTAAGTTATAGGAAAACTAACATTGATAGTGATTTCTTAACATCTAGTAAGGATGATTGACATAGTCATACCTTCAAGACTACGTTATAGGGAAGCTCACACTAAAAATTCTTCCTCGACATCTGATAAAGGTGACCAGCAACGTCATACCTTCAAGACTACATTATAGGGAAACTCCCGTTAAAAGTGCTTCTTTGACGTCTAATAAGTATTACCAACATAGTAATACCTTCAAGACTATGTTATAGGGAGGAGCTCATTGAGAGTGTTTTCTTGACGTCTGATAAGGATTACCAACAAAATCATACTTTCAAGACTACATTATAGGAAAGCTTCAATTAAGATTGCTTCCTTGATGTATGAAAAGGATCATCGAGATAGTCATACCTTCAAGATTCCATTATTAGGAAACTCCCTTTAAGTGTGCTTCCTTGAAGTTTAATTACAATGATCAAGATAGTCATACCTTCAAGACTACACTATAAGAAAGCTCCCAATGAGAGTGCTTCTTTAACAAATGATAAGGATGATCAATAGAGTCATACTATCAAGAGTCCATTACAAATATATATCATACAAAAGGAAAAAATAAACAAAAATATGAGGTAGAAAGTGCAATGTTTGTTAGGAAAACATTCAAAACATAACCAACAAAAGAGAGGCATGCATGCCACAAATACAAAAGCGAGGCATGCAAACAACTAATAACAAATGAGTTCAACACATAACATGAAAATAAGGAAAAAAAAATATAAGCCTCTATCATTCGTGGTCAACAACCACTTGGCCGACCTCTCACTCAATAATTCATCCATATCCTCATTACAACATAATGGTGGTAAAGGTTGATGGGTGTGGGAGTACACCGAATGATGTGGCAGTTGCGTGAACTTCCAAACAGGAGTAGTGGAAGGAAACACACCTTGAGGGTAGCTAAAGTTTTTTTTTTCAACCAACGTCCACACTTTTCCGTTTTTTAATAACACAACGTTTGATGACAGTAAGAGGAGCCACCCAAAATGTTGGAACCAAATTGATTTTATATTTAAAGTTTTAATGATAGCAAAAGTATTTTACGAGAACAATATTTTTTACTTCAAATAGTATAAAATAAGATACGGTCAAAATTTGACGAAGATTGGGTCGAGATTTATCTATAACAAAATATGAACGTAATCAATCTGAAGAATTTACAAACACAATATGAACAAAATACGACTAGAATCAATCTGAAGAATTTATGAATTTAATCTTAACAAGATAGCAATATAATCTATCTGATGAACTTACAAACCCAATCTGAATAAAACATAATTCATAATTAAACAAGGACTAGCTTGAAGCCCAAATTTTAACTATAAATAGATACTCAAGGATGAAGAAGAAAATCATCGAAAAATAAAAGAAGAAAAAGTATTCTTAGAGTTCAAAGAGATAAACATTTGTTCGAATGAAAAATATTTTTTAAGTGTTTTTTTTAGAGTGTGAGAGTCATTATTATTATCAATTTTGCTAGAACCAAATGTTGGAACCAAATTTATTTTATGAGAACAATATATTTGACTTGAAAGAATATGAAAGAAGGTATGATCAAGATTTGTAGAAGATTTGAAGAAAATTTGATCAAGATTTATGTACAACAAAATATGAACAGAATTAATCTGAAGAATTTACAAACGTAGTCTGAACAAATTACAAACAAAATCAATATGAAGAATTTATAATCTCAATCTAAAAAAACAAAGAACATAATCAATTTAAAAAATTTACAAACACAATCTGAATAAAATATAATTCAGAATTAAACAAGGAATAAATTGAATCCCAAATTTTAACTATATATAGATACTTAAGGCTGAAGAAGAAAATCATCATAAAAAAAATATAAAAGAGTAGTCTTAGATTTCAAATAAAGAAATATTTGTTCAAGTTAGAAATATTTTTTTAGTGTTCTTATCTTAGAGTGTGAGAGTTATTATTATCATCAGCTTTTTAGAAGCAACTACTCAAGTTCCAATCTTTTGTATCCAACCTGATAATGGTTTAGCTCTTTCTTCAATCTTGGGTTGTTAGGTAGTTAGGTGAAGATTTGGCTTGTAGGGTTGAGATGGTTAGTTCCTGAAAAATCTAGGGTTGTCTGGTTGTTTGGAAAGACTGAATTGGAGGGTCATGTTCTTTGTAGTTCAAGGTATTTGAATTGGTGGATTAAAGCCTTTTGAATGAGGGGACTGGATGTAGCCAAGTTAGTGATGAACTAGCATAAATTAACGTGTTAGATTATTTATGGTTTCAGTATTTGTTGCCCTTGAATCATCATCCATTAATTTTGCTATTGCCTTATGAGATTTCTTTTGCTTGGATTCAAAGGCAAGGTTGGTTGTTTCTTCTTGGGCTCATCCTCTGCAAGTTCAATTTGTGATTTGAGAGAACTGGTTAATTCTTCACTTGGTTGGCAAACTTCTTAATATCTTCTTCACATGATCAATAGTAGTATAACTATTCTCAAGTATCTTTAATCCTGAGACTAGAGTCTGGAATCTGAAAAACATTGTTTCAGTGTCTTCATCTTCTTCCATCTTGAACAGCTCATACTTTTTGACTAGGAGGTTGTCCTTTGCTTCTTGAACTTGCTTGCTTCCTTCATAGGTCAGAGTTGGAGTATCATAAATACTATTTGTTGTCTCCTTGTTGGTGAACTTGTCAAACTCCTTGAAAGTGATTGTATTTATCATGAATACTATAGACTTATGATGCATCTTGTACATCTTCTTTTGATCATCATCCATTTCTTTATATGGAATCAATATTTCATCAATATTATTTGGAGCAGTATAACCATCTTCCACCAAGTCCCAAAGTTCAAGATCTTGTGAAATAAAGAAACTTCTCAACTTGACCTTCTAGTGCTCAAAATGTTCTCCATCAAACAAATGTGGTATGTTAATGTTTCTTCTAGTAGCTTCTTCACTGAATCCATACATGTTGAACTTTTGGATCTTTCCTCAAACACTATGAAGTGTTCAGCCTTGAGACCGAGCTCTGATGCCAATTGAAGGTGCAAATACGAGAAAGGTGCTTTTAGATTTTCTTCAATTATACAATCTGAATCTTATTTTAGATTATCTTCAAAAACATGAATCTTCTTTCATACTTTGTGAAGTCAAATAAATTGTTCTCATAAAATACTTTTGTTAATATTAAAATTCTAAGTATAAAACCAACTTGATTCCAACAGAGTTTGACAAATATATAACAGTGGGGAATATGTTTATATTAGGGTGGAATCATTTGTAGGATTCAAGTTAAGGATTTATGATATTGGAAAAATTCTATCGACCGTGTGTATTATGTGAAAGATGCTTATCTTGGTTTGATGGAGAACTCAAATGCTCATCACTCTCTTTGGTGATATTATTTGAAGCAAGATGGTGCAGTTGAGAGTTTCTCTTTTATTTTGGAGATTGTTGCACAATTAATTGCCTGCAAAAAATACAAATGGAACCAAAATTAACAACCTAACCAAAACTAATAAGACTGAGTTATATTTAATACTCTCCCACAAGTTGGACGATGCACATCAAATAAAGCCAGCTTGGACAATAGTTGCATGAAAGTTGGTTTCAGCAGAGGCTTCATTAACAAGTTTGTTATTTGAACATCAGACAATATAGGCAACAACTTTATGAGGCCAAGACCAATTTTCTCACGAACGATATAACAATCAATTTCTATATGTTTGGTTCGTTCATGAAATATTGGGTTATGAGCCAAGTAAATTGTTGACTGGTTGTCACAGTAAATAAATGTTACTTTGCTGAAAGTAATGTGAAGGTCTTTGAAGAGGTAGTGCAACCATTGTATTTCACAGGTTAAGCTGGTCAGGGAGCGATATTCAACCTCAGAACTGGACCTTGAAATAGTGGATTGTTTATTTGCTTTCTAGGAGATTAATGATGAGCCTAAGAAGACATCATGACATGTGACAGATTTTCTAGTGTTTGGACACGTAGCCCAATTAGAGTCTGCAAAACCAGAAAGACATAAATTCGTGGAGGAAGAATAAAATAAGCCTTTTGGAGAACATGATTTTAAATATTGTATGATGCGAGTTGCATCCTGATAATAGACAAGTTGAGGTTGAGAGACATGTTGACTCAGCTGCTGAACAGCAAATGCTATGCTACGTCGAGTTGTAGTAAGATAAATAAGTCTCCCAATGAGTCTCCTATATTGAGTAATATCTTCATAGAAAGGAGAATCAACACAATGTAATTTTAGAGAAGAATCCTAAGGAGTATTAGATGGTTTGGTGGCTAGATGTCCAGTTTCATATAATAATTCTAGTGTATATTTTTGTTGGTTAAGAACAATACCATTGGTGATCTAGCAACCTCAATGCCAAGGAAATATCTAAGACAACTTAGATTCTTTATTTTGAATTTTTCATTTAAAAACAATTTTACCTGCTGAATTTCAATGTAGCCATTACCTGTGAGCACTATGTCATAAACATATATAATCAATGCAGTGAAATGATCATTAAAATATTTTGTAAATAAAGAAAAATCAGGAGTGGAATGAATATAACCAAGAGATGTAAGAGAGTCTGAGTTTGGAGTCAAAAAGTTTTTATAAAAGGTATTGCAATTATCATAAGATAAAAGATAACATAAAGGAAATAGACAGCTAGAAGATTGAATTGGTTTGTGGGTAGGTTTCCAAAGAAGTTCACAATGATAATCATTTAGATATCTTGGTCTAGTTGTAATTCTAGTTGAATGTCTAAGGGGATAAGGTATGGTACTTATCTAAACATGTTGTCCATGATCAGTGGTTTAAGCATGGTAGTCAATATTAGTGTTAAAATCATGATGAGGGTTGGATTGGTGTGATTATGAATAGAATCAAGGGATTCAAGGTCTGTAGTGTCTAGAATATAGCTGAGGGATAATAGGTGTAGGAGTATCATTTGTTACAATAGAGAAAGGATAAACCTGTTCAAAAAAGATAATATTTCTAGAAACAAAAAATTCATTAGTATGTAAATCATATAAGAAATATCCTTTAGTACCATCCCTATAACCTAAAAACACAGTTTTTCTAGCACGTGGCTCAAATTTTGTTCTATGAGCATTTAAAGTGGAAGCATAAGCTAAACAACCAAAACATTTGAGGTGCAGTAAAGTATGAAGTGTGTTGTGAAGTAAAGTAAAGTAGGAGGTGTAGTAATTTTGCTCCATTTTGTTGAGGACACTCAACACAAGACCTTTGGTGTAAGATTCTTTTAGATTTGGAAAACTCATTTATTGAAAATTCAGGCCCATTATCAGTGCGTAAACACTTTAATTTAGTGGAAAGTTGTGTTTTAATGTAAGAAATAAAGTTGATGAGGTGATGTCTAGTTTCACTTTTAAATTTCATCAAAATTATCTAAGTAAATTTACTATAGTCATCGACAAGAGTAAGAAAATATTTATGTCAAGAAATACAGAAAATAGAATAAGGACCCCAAATGCCAGCGTGCAAAATATTAAAAATCATATAAGACTGACTAGTTCTAATAGGATAAGGTAACTTTCTTTGTTTAGAAAATTGACATGTATCACAAGGCAATTTTTTATTAAACTTGTAAGAAATGAAAGGAAAATGTGAAGCAATAGATTTATGTGTAGAATCAAAAATGTGACCTAATGTATAGTGCCATAAAACGACAGAATCTGAAACATAAAGTATTATTACAAGAATTACTAGATATAGGGAGAGATATGTTGGCATGAGCTTGAAAGACATAGAGATCTCCATGTCTATCAGTTGTACCAATCACTTTCTTGGGGTAACTTTGCAAAATAAAGCATTTATGAGTAGTAAATGTGAGGTAATATGTTGACGAGTCAATCAATTTTGTTACAGAGATCAAATTGACATGAAAATATGGAAGATAGTATACATCATGCAGAGTAATATGTTCATAGATTTTTATAGAACAAGATATATTAGTAGTAGTAGTTTGATCATTGGGTAATTTTATAGTTATAGGTTGAACAATTGCATTAGTAGAAAAATGAAAAAACGTTATGAGTTATGTGATAAGTAGCACCTGTATCCATTACCCAACAGACAACTTGCTTACCTAATGGAAAGGAAACTAAATTGAGAGGATTATTTTGATTAGCAACAATATTAGTTGAAGGTTGAATCAGTATTGTAGATGACGAAACAACAAGATTATTTTTGACAAGTTGAAGAATCTGATTAAACTAATCTTGAATAATAATAAGAGATTAATGCGACATTCATTACGCGTGCCCATGAATTATAATTCTTGCTGTCCAATAATGGGGTAACGAGAACCAAAGATGGATTCTCATTGGGATGAAGATAATAGGGATTTGAAGGATTTAAGGAAAAATAAGAGAAAGGGTTTTCAGCCATTGAGGAAGAAAAAAATAAGGAAAATGGAAGACCAATGAGGTATTATGTGAATTGAAAAACCTACTTGGAAAGATGACCCAAGTCTTATATATATACTAATTGAACCAAAATTAACAAAGAGAGGCATCATAGATAACTCATCCAATTTGTGTGTGGGTGGTTTTGGTATTGAACAAATTGCCCAACATCTATTTTTTATTATCTCTCGTTTGGATTGGTATGACGAAATACTTTTTATTGGGTAAATATTTGAGGTCATTTTTCTAATTTACCGTTGACTCACGCTCAACAATTTGATGGGTTATGTATGCTTGATAGAAAAAGTTGTCATTTTTTCAATTTTACTTAATTAGTGTACATTTGAGCTATTTAGAAAATGAAGAATCGTATTATTTTCATATGTGAATGATGTAACATTTTTGAGACTACGGACATTAAACTTTGTTGGACAAATATAAAGGAAATTTGTGAGTGTATTACTTTATTCAATGATGGTCAAAGCCGAATTGATATTTAAGTTAGTATTTTAGTGATTTGTTCTAGAGGCTTTTTTCCGGTGTTTTTGTTGTTTAGGCTTTGTTTGTTTTTGTCATTCAGCTGAGAATTGCAGCTCTCTTGTATTTGTGTTTTTATTTTTGGCACATCTTAAACTTATAGAATTTTCTTATTTTTAATTATATCGTTTGATTTATTCCATAAAAATTAAAGACATATTTATGTGAATAAAATGACGAACAAAAAACATTTAAATATGTTTATATAATTTTAATATATCTAAATATGAATAGTGCTATTTAGTATATATATATGAGATTTTGAAAAAACTCAAGAATTATGAATTGTGTCGATATATGAAAAATTGGTCAAAAATCGGAAGAATATTAGAGTAAAAATAAAATAAAAAATAAAAAATTTAAACTTTCGTAATTTCTCGTTACTTTCAGTGTTTTACCATTCAACATTTCTCTTTAAAGATTATTGTAAGAACGCTTCTCATATTTAAATACTATAGTACATCTGTGACAATCCTTCAAAATGTTTGTTTCCTCGAAAAATATATATATCTTAACACTTTCAAATAATATATGTTTTCTTGAGCATTTTTTATCGAAGTACCCTCACACACGCACGTGTAATTTGAGTGTTTTTTTTACAGTGAAGTTCATGCTAAATTCTTAAAATTAGTTAGACCAAATAAAAAAATAAACAGTAAAGATATAGTGTATTACTGTGTGTAATATTAGGTTTAATATTTTGTTCTAATTATTATTGAAATTATTGTTGTAATACTCTTCTTTTATGATCATTATTCATATTCGAGTGAGTGCAACTGTGCAAGTAATTATTTCTATATCAAAGATACTTTTCTAAAAGTACTCTCAAAGTAAGTTAAAAAGAATTGTCTTAAAATAAACATTTTTTTAATATAAAATATAATGTTCTCCGTAAGCTAATTTATTTTAACAACATTAACTCATTTATCGAGTACAATTTATTTTAACAACATTTTTATTATTATATGGAGCAAGTTGCTTATTATTATATGTGTGTGAATGGGAATGAATGTCAAAGACAAAAATCAGATGAAGAAAAACGTGGCGCCGCTACCACCACTTTTCCAATTGCCACTGTTGTCTAGTGCCTCTCATATATAGTATTAAATTCTTAGGAAAATCTATTATGTGTCTTAAAATACTTATTAGTATATTACAAATAATTTATATTGAAATTTGTGTATTATAATTTTGAAAAAACAATTATTATTTTTAGAATCTTTAACATGACTTTAGGGCAACATGTCGATGTAACTTTAAAATATTTTGACATTACAATTTAAATGAAACTGGGACAATCTTAGATAAAAAAATATGCAAAGCCTTTCAAAAAAGAAATTAAAGATGCATGATTAGTGTAGCAGAGGAGTGTAGGGAGGGGACATCATTGTTATGATTGTTGGTGCAAAAGTCTTTGGTCCATTAAATCAAAGTGAAGATAGTCTAGTATATTTGCTTCCACCCAAGGAAAATTACATCATAATAATAGATAAACTGAAAGATAGACCATAGTGTATAAATATTTAAAACTCTAATGATTATAGATATTTTGTATTTTAGAAGTCTATATTAATAATTATTTTTATTATGATTAAAACATTAATTTAAATAATATTAATCTAATAAAAATATATGAAAAATAAATATATTTTTATATTAAACTAATATTAATTAAATTATTATTTTATTTATAAAAATAAATAAAATTATTAACTATTAGTATTTATTTACGATAGATTACTTATAAAAATTAACTATTAGATTTAGAGAAGAATCCAACAATAATAATAAGTTTTATTTTTTCTCATTTTACGCGTATTATTTTTTTTTTAGTATATTATCCAAAAT
>JBBPBT010000066.1:1146384-1175943 GCA_037974875.1 Cicer bijugum | reverse complement strand
TATTTTTTGAAGATTTATTGCGTTTCATAATTCATTACAAACAATAAAATTTATGAAATCAATAATTAACTATTGACAATTATATTACATATTATAGATAGAAATTTTATATTGGAAAAATAATATTGAAATTTAAAAGAAAATTATTTTATTAAACTATTCATCTTATCTATTAGTAGATTTTTTATTATTATTAATATAAAATATTATAATATTTTCAAAGTTGTATGTATAATATTTATTGAAAAATAATATAGAAAAATAAAAATAATATTCAAAACTGTGAATGATGTTTATTTTGTGTCAATTACTTTTACAAAAATAAAATTCATTGTGAAATAATTTAAAAGTTATATTTACTGTCAGACGAATAAAATATATAAATTTAAGAAAATTAGATTTCCAAAATTCATTGTGGTAAGAGAAATTTTCAAAATTTAAAGAACAGTGGCAATTATGTGCATTTGGATATTTTCATTGTGCTCGATTGGTGAAGGCAAACTTATGGCCTATCGTTTGCTATTCAAGGGGTGCCTGACATGCATCTAGAGCCTATTGATTTTGAGTTAGACTCCAAACATGTGGTTCATCAGTTTTGTGTCAACAAAGAAGATGATTGTGAATGCAAACTTATTACATGATTGTACACAACACTTCTCTCCTATTAGGAAATAAATCAACCAAACAACTCGTACTTTAGCTAGGCTAGCCTATAGCCCAATTTTTAGTTAGCACCTATTTACTTATTGACATTTCAATATATATATATATATATATATATATATATATATATATATATATATATATATTCTTTTATAAAATCCTTTATAAAATTAGTTACATATTATTTATTAACTACGTCATCCCATCAATAATAGAATTCAATCAAAATATGATTTGAACAAAATTAATACACAATTAAAATGTAAATTATTTGATTTTGATTGTGACGAATTGCAAATACAAAACCAATATAATTCTTTTTTTTTTTTTGAAAAAGGATATTAAATTAACTGTTTTGAAAAAAGTATTTATACATAATCCAATAACATATCACATTAAAGTAATTAACTATAAAGTCGTATTTATTTGTTTCAAAAAATAATATTGCTCGAAGTAGTTTTAGCTACCCAATGAGAGGCTTTGTTAGAGTTGAGTTAAAAAATTATTAAATAATTTATATATAGACATAAGACCCAAACGCTCAAATGGGGAAACTCCATTGTAATATCTTATACCCTAATATATCTCTAATAAAACTACTAGGTTTATTCATAGATGTATCTAGCATAAGGAAAAGGATTATGAGTGTGCTACGAAATGCAAATCCTGAACCCATGTTTCGAGATCATGGTATAAAAAACAAAGAGCAATGGATTCTCCTTTCGTTTTCTGGTTGGGTTTCTAAGGAGCAATTGGATGCTTTTTAGCGCCTAGTACAGAACAAAACGCGCCCCACTTTTAAGAAAAACGTGACTCCCAAAACATTTTCATTTTTTTTTTCACTAAATAAATAGTACGAGTACCATCATAAGTCTAAATTCACAAATCCCAATAAAGTTATCTTTAAATTTTTTGCAAAAGGGTCATAGTGTAGGTCCCTTGTAGGGAGACCCTACTCACGCCTTTGATAATTTGTTGGTTTTTTTTGGCTTCTCAAGCACGTATAGATCTACATTTATGGCAAGATATGATGTCTATGCCCATGTTGCATAAACATTTGTTGAGGTAGTAACTACTAGTTATCTTCGGTTGGTACGGCGAGTTTTCTCAAAGTTCTATTTTATTCACGATTGAAGTTGTATATATATATATAATTTCACGTATTAAAGGATTTTTAATTATTGTGTCACAATGAGTATCATTTTAACTTATTTCACTTATATTAAATTAAAGATTTAAAATTAAATAAAATTATAAAATTGTTATTGAGGTGAGTTTAGAAATAATTACCACACAAGTTGAATATTTGTTACGATTGTATTTTGTTTTTCTTTTCAATTGTTGTATTTTTTTCTTAATTCATTTCATGCTTCCTTTATTTTACTAACAAAAACTATTAGTAGTTTTAAAAAAGAAAATAAAAAACTCTAAAAACTCCTACCCTTCTAATTTATAGACAAAAATGATTAATCTTTGTATCCATGAGATAAAATTGAGTTATGGATGTTTGTTTTTGCTGAAAAATTGAATTTGCTTATGGAAAAAAGAGGATACGCATTTTAATTGCTTGCATACATGGTAAAAGTTGTAGTCATTTTAGAAAGAAAAAAAAACAAAAGGGGCTAAAAAAAGGACTGGAAAGATGGCTTGCACACAAGAAAAAAGTTGTTGCTATTTTAGGAAGAAAAAAAAAGAGGCTAAAAAAATGGTGTGTGTAACACGAATGAAATGGAGTGCTGATGTTGTAGACAGAAAAGATGGAAGGAAGTGCTTATGTTGCTCAAAAAAAACACAAAAACAAAACAAGAACTAAAAGGGAAATAGAACTAGAATCATAACCAAAGGATACAACTAGAGGATATGACCATAGGCATAAACGAAATCAGAACCAAAGAGACAATTGGAGGCTAAAACGGAACCAAATGATACCATCAGATGATACGACTAAAGGCATTAACGAAACAAGAGGCATAATTAAAATTAGAGGCAAAAATGTAGGTAGAACCAGAATCAGAGCTAAAATCATATCCAGAACCAATATCAAAGTCACAACCATAGGATACAACCAAAAGTAGAAATGGAACCAAAAGCAAAACAAATTCAGAACCATTGGATACTGCCAGGGGCAAAACTAGAGGATACCACTACCGACAGAAACAGAACTAGAGGAAAAAACAAAGGCAGAACCAGAGGATACCACTAGATGGAGAACTAGAATTAGAGGAAGAAACAAAGGCAGGACTAGATGATACCACCAGATCGTGAAACAAAACTTGAGGCAAAACCATAACCATAATTAGAGGCAGAACCATAAGGGGTCGAATCAGAATTAGAGGCATAACCAAAGGATACCACCAGTAGTAGAAACGGAACCTAGGTAGAAATGAAGGCAAAACCAAAGGATATCACTAGAAGTTGAACCAGAACCAGAGGCAGAACCAGAATCCGAGACAAAACTAGAGGTAGAAACGAAACCAGAGGCAGAACTACAATTAAAGGCAAAAACAAAGGATACCACTAGAGGCAGAAACATATGTATAACTAGAGAATACCATTAGAGGAATAAATAGAGGCAAAACCATATGATGCCACCAAAAGTACAAACAAAACCATAGGCAAAATCAGAGGATACCACTAGAGGAAGAAATAGAACTAGAGGCAGAACCTGAGGATACCACAAGAGGTAGAAACATAACCAAAGCTAAGAGGCCAAAATAGAACAGAGGCATAACTAGAGGATACCACTAGAAGAAAAACCACAGGAGACAACAAGAGGCAAAAATAGAACCAGAGGTAGAAATGGAGGCATAACTAGAACTAGAGGTAGAAATAGAGGATACCACCAAAGGAAGAAATAGAGGCACATCCAGATGATGATACTCGAAGTAAAGGCATAAAACGAAGGTAGAAATGGAGGCATAACCAGTTGATTCCACTAGAAGTAGAAATCAAACTAGAAGCAGA
Source organism: Cicer bijugum (assembly GCA_037974875.1). NCBI lineage: Eukaryota > Viridiplantae > Streptophyta > Magnoliopsida > Fabales > Fabaceae > Cicer > Cicer bijugum. The sequence goes on along the minus strand of JBBPBT010000066.1, from coordinate 1,172,316 downwards.
ATTAGAGGATATTACCAAAGGCAGAAATGAAACCAAAAACAAAAATAGAGGAAGAACTAGAGGATACCATCAGAGGTAGAACCATAATCAGAGGCAGAACCAAAATTAGAGACATACATCGAGGCAAAACTAAAGGATATCATTATAAGCACAACCAAAACTAGGTGATACCACTAGAGGCAGAACTAAAGGATACCACCAAAGATAGAAACAAAAACAGAGGCAAAAATAGAACTAGAATCAAAGGGAGACATACTCAGAGGATACCACCAAAGGCAGAGTTATCAGTAGAACTAGAGGATACCACTAGAGGCAGGAATATAACCAGAGGCAAAAACAGAGACAGAACCATAGGATACCACAAAGGCATAACCAAATCCAGAATCAGAGGTAGAAATGAAACCAAAGGTAGAACCATACTCAGAATTAGAGGCATGAACATGGGTAGAGGCATAAATAGAGGCTATAACTAGAAAATTGTTTCTAATTGACAGGACAAAATTAGGGTACTAACCTGCCCCTGTTTAGTTATTTTTTTACAAGAAAATATGAATAACAATTGTTTTTGTTGTAAAAGATAAGTAAATATAAGGATCTAAATTTTGTCCATCAAGATGAATGCAAAAGTAGGCAAAATGTTAATGTCAAAAGTATGTGAAAGGCAAAGGTACGTATAGCGAACTCATTTTTCATTCATATGTTTTTTTTTCAAGCATAATAGTTTTTGACTGCATATGAAATTACTAGAAAGTGAAAACTTATCTTCATACATCTATGTGAGTATTAAAGCTCTCCCATTGAAAGCCTTTTTCACGACATATGGTTCGTCGTAGTTTAGAGTCCATTTTCCATGATAATAATTTTGGATGGACAATATTTTCTTTAATACTATGTCCCCTTCTTGAAACTCTCGAGGACAAAACTTTTTCTCGTAGGCTTTTTAAATGTTGTTCGATATAGTTGACCATGATAGAGAGCTATCATCCATTTTTCTTCTTCTCTCGAGTATACTTGTTCTCTTCTACTTTCAAGAATCTAAACAAGGGAATTTCAATTCAACGGGAAGTACTGCTTTCATTCCACAAGCCAATGAGAAATGAGTTGCCCTATTGAGGTGCGCATATAGGTTATGTAGCCTTGTAATTCAAAAGGAAGCATTTCATGCCAATCTTTATATGTCTCTTTTGTATGATTTTTTTGATATTATTATCTGATGCTTCTACAGCCCCATTCATTTTCAAATGATATGACGAATAATTATGATGCTGAATTTTGAAACTATAACACAAATCCTTCATCATTTTTTTATTTAGATTGGTCGCATTATTAGGGAAAATCTTATTTGGCAAGCCATACAGACAAATCATATCTCTTTTGATGAATCTGACAACCACGCTCATTGTCACACTAGCATAAGAAGCGGCTTCAACCTATTTTGTGAAATAAGAAATAGCTAATAGGATACATATGTGCCAATTCAAAGCCCTAGGCTCAACGAGTCCAATAGCATTCATTTCGCGCATTGAAAATGGCCATGGTGATGTTAAGACATTCAAAGAGGTTGGTCGTACATGTACTTTATCAACATTGTTTTAACATTTATGAAATTTCTTTATGTAATTAAAGCAATTAGACTCTATGGTAAACCAATAGTAACCAACCCTTAAAATTTTTCTTGCCATTGCATGCCCATTTGCATGAGTTCCAAAAGAACCCTCATGAACCTCTTGAATGGTTTTCTCTGCTTCCGTTTTGTCCACACATTTGAGAAGAACCATATCATGATTTCTCTTATAAAGCACATCACTATTTAGAGTTTGTATTTGTGTTTTTGTTTTAAAACTCACACCAACACTTTTGAAATAGAGGAAGAAGAAGAAAGAAATTCACGATAGGCATACTTTATGTTTCCTTTGCTTTTTCCTTCTCTCATGCGACATCCAACACCTCACTCACATCTCAACCTATTTTGATAAAAATATTTACTCTCGTCACAACTCAATTGATAGAAAAAATTTTCAGCAACAAGTAACATTTTAAAAAAATATGCCCGATATTAAATTGTTCGTTACATAATTAAATTATTCTTCGATAAATAATTTTAATTGGGTCTCAAAATATATATAAAAATATATAAATATATTAAACATATTACAAAGTCTAACACATTATATTTTTGGTACTTAATTCACAAAATGAATTAAAATTGGGCTAAATGCCTAAGTATTTTAATACAAACACCCTAAAATTGCATAAATTAGAATTTAAAAATTAAGGGTCTTACAATTATCATATTACTTATCAATAGAAGAAAAGCCTAATAAAAAGTCATGATTTTATGATATCATATCCTAAGTTAAGAATAAGGAATATCCATCAGGTATTTCAGAGAATGACAAGAGGGTTTTGAGGAGGATTTCAATGAAAGCTCATTTTCTTGAAGTGACATAAGAAAAAGTTGCTCCTTGCCACGCTACGGTGCTAGTGAGCTAGTTTTCGAAGCGACCGACACAAATGAAAGCTTTACCGAAATTAATCGCAATGCCATAAACGGTTGTTAAAACGATAGTTAAGGTAAGAGCGCCATCCAAACTTTTAGATTGCATATAGGACTCTATATATGTATTTGTGGAGGTTGAAATTTGTGAGATTTGTGAGTGAGATTGTTGAAAATTAATTTAATATAATTTATGTGTGTTTGTGGAGATGAAATTTGGGGGTTTATGTGGAAAAATGTGTAGTTTTGAAATTGGGCGAGTTATGTTTGAATTGTTGAAATTTAATTGAGGTGCAATATGTGTGTTGTGGAATTGAATTGATTGAATTTGGTGCGAATTGGCGGTAATTAAATTTGATGTGTTTGAATTATGTAATGAGTTATTTTCAAATAAATGAGTTTGAACTGAATTTGAAATTTTACAAAAAAAAAAAAGTTTAGAGTTGTTAAAGTTGTAAAATGTTCAAATTTTAACTAAGTTAAAGAGTTTGAGCAAAAATTTAGATTGAAATTAAAATGATTTGAGTTTAAAATGTTAATCTTTAATTACTTTTTGACTGAGTTTAAAAAGAAAAAGTTTAGAGTATTCTATTAACTCCAAATTTCAGTGTTCTAATAGTCGAGTATGTGTTTGTGTGATTTGGACAATATTTATTTTATTTAGTTTTAACTAAATAATATAGATTATTTGGTTTTAAAAGTTTGGTGTGTGAAAAAGATTTGATTTTGGGAATTTTAGTTGCGGTTGGATTAATTTTATTGTGAACAAATTGTTATAACTACTTATGTTTATGTAGTTAGCTCCTTGAGACTCGAAAAGGAATCGAGACCGTTGGTACCGAGTTAGCGGTGGGGAGAACTCCGATATATTAATGTTGATGTGGTGATTAAGTTTTGTTGTGATTATGTATTGATAACTGATATTATGTGCGTTATGAATTTCATTGAAGAAAATATGTTTTCAGTATACTCTGTTATAAGTTTGAGAAAAACGTTAGTGTTAAATGAGTATTAAAAATGGGGAATCATTTAATAGCTACATTTACTTAATGATTGTGGTGAGAAGAGTTAGAGTATGCTCATGCATTTCATAGCTTGTGGTGAGCGTGATAGGCCACAATGTCAATGTGAAGGGCCTCGAATTCAATGGAATCACCACCAAAATTTATTTTAAATTAGGGAAAATATTGGGAAACCCATAAAAATAAAAATAAAAATAAATGGTCTTTGATACTAGATTTTGAGTTCGGAAGTCGATTATGTGTAAGGAAGGTATTAGCATCCTACGACATCCGCTAAAAAAACAATTACCTATGATTAATTGTGCAAAATTATATCAACTTTACCGATACTTATTTCTCTTTATTATTAAATATGGATATAAAATTGTTTTTTATAAATGTTATTTTTTGAGAAAAAAGCATCTAATTTACCTATGATGAATTGTGCAAAATTATATCAACTTACCGATATTTAATGAAATATTAGTTATAATCTTATTTTTATTTTTCTCTATTTTTTTTAAAAAAGAAAAAAATATACTAAATATCAAATAAGTTTAAATGATTCTTCGAAATAAAATTAGTAATAAACACGAAAATAAAATAGCAAAAAGAAAAATATATGGACTGGCAATTTAATCTATTAAATAAAAAAAAACATTTTAATATTAATTATAAATGTAATCCTCTTTTAACCTATTTTATAAATAAAAAAAATTGTCATAATGTAAAATAAAGGATATTCATTGCTAGTTAATTATGTTCATAATTGTTTATAATAAACATAATCAATTATGTTAAATGTAATAAACATAACAAATAATAATTTAATAGAATAAATGTACTACCAATGTGTATAATAGAGGAACAATTATACAAGGTTGGATAGAGAACAACTATAACAATCCTTGCGGTAAAAAAAAAACTAGTGTCTAACCAAACTAGTGAAAACATATTTTAAATTTTCAAACATAACACTGCAAAACAATCCTCTCAAACAAAATACCTCACCCATTTCAAACACACAAAATTTTAGCCAAGACAGAATGAACAAGGTTTGTTGTGCGTAAAATCTGTTTATCTAAATATAACTCTCTCTTCTACTCTTTCACTCGTTTACAATTTTTTTTTTTTAAATTCCCTCTCCTCCTTCAGTTTTGTTTGTCTCAATTTATAGGGGAAACGATATCTCTTCTTTTAGTTCTGTTTGTCTCAATTTAAAGGGGAAATGACCAATGTTTTCGTGTGTTGGTTGTGACTACGTTGATGTGTGTTGGCTGGCACCAAGTAAAATGAGGTTTTTCGTGTGTTGGCGTGTCTGATGTGTGTTGGTTGGCACCAAGTAAAATGAGGTTGAAAGAGACGTGTTGTGTTGTTGCTTGTATCAAGTAAGATGAAGTTGAAAGAGTTGTAATTTACAACTTCTTTTTTGTTTTATAATTATTTTTTTTTGTAAAATAATGATTATTTTAGATTTTTGATAATAATTATAAAATATTTATTAAATATATTATTATCATTATTATTAAAATAATTTTTAATTATTTGGAAAAAATTGAAGTATAATATTTTACGTGGTAGAAGATAATTAAATATAAGGGCCTAAATTTTGTATTGTGAAAGTAAATTAATTTTGAATGTAAGAGAAATAATAAAATAATTTGACATGTAAAAAAAATTGATGATTGGCAAAATGAAGAAAATGCAAAACAAAAAAAAAGGTGGTGATTGGCATAAATAAATAAATAAATAATAAAAAAAATGACTAACCATAGTCGAATTGATGATCAATGGTTGGGCGACATAAATAAAAAACAAGATCGTCTTCGGATTGATTGTCGATGTGTAGATCGAACATAGATAAAATGGTAAAATGACCGTCTTCGAATTGGTTACCAATGTGTTGATCCACATAAATAATGTGATGACATAAATAATGTGATCGTCTTCGGATTGATTACCGCTTAGATCGACATAAAAGGAGAAAAATAGGGTAAATAAAAGGAGAAAAATTTGTAGATAATTTTTTTTTTTTACTTTGTTTTAAAATAAACATTTTTATGGTAGTTGCAATGCAAACGTATAATGAATAATGTGATACAAAATTTGTTGAGTATAAGTAAAATATACAGATAAGATATGCATGATTAATTCATTACGCATGACATTAAAGAGGTTGTTGAATATATGTAAAATATGAGTGAAGATGCATAAATCATGTGTGAGTATTTGAAAAAATGTAAGATGCATGCAATGAAGATAAATTCTCTTTTAATTAATTTTATATTTTATTTTTTTGGTTCCCTGATCCTTATGCAATTTTATACACTTATAAGATTCAATGGATCAACGACGATAACAATCGTTCTTTAATTACATGATGACTCTAGTATATCTTGTGTAATCACTATTTTTCTTGAAACCAATCAAATGTGCATTATTTAAAATGTTTACCCTTCATTTTTCTTATACACCCATATATCTCGAGCTCCCATGTATATATTTTCAAGCGTCAAAATATTTAAGACATTTTTTTTTATATATTTTCACATATTTCCAATTCCAATATTTATTATCATAAAATCACATTTTAAAATACTAGAACAACTCAACCATGAAACTAAATTAATTTTGAAACAGTACAACATCGAATGACAACATTGGAAAATGTACATCCGTTACATTGAAAACAAAACAAATGAGTTAGTGATTACAATGTGGTGAGTGTGTTTAGCTTTAGTTGGAGAGATAATAAATGCTAGTCATTCATGTAATTTAGAACTTCTAAGAATAATAACTACCCCAACTTGAAACACTTGATATTTTTTTTATCCCTAACTTTTGCATTGACGCTCTTCCAAGTTTTTAATCCATTGGAATGCTCTAATTTTTGCCTAGGTCGCCTTTTAAGGTTTTCAACCTAGTGAGCCCAATTTTCTATTATTTTTGTTTTACTATTATTATTTTTTAAGCATAATATTTTTTGACTGCATTAGAGTTTATTGGCAGTGGAAGCTTATGTCCATCCTTTCTACGAGTATCAGAGCTCCCCAAGAGAAAGCTTTTTTCACAACATATGGTCCTTTGTAGTTCAGAGTCCACTTTCCCCGAGAATCCCTTTTTATGGGCAATATTTTCTTTAACACTAAGTCTCCTTCTCAAAACTCTCGAGGACGGACTTTTTTCTCGTAGACTTTTTTGAGTCTTTTCTGATATAGCTGACCATGACACAAAGCTATCATTCTTTTTTCTTCTATGAGATTCAATTGGTCATATCGTGATTGAACCCACTCTGCCTCCTCTAGTTTTGTTTTCATTAGAACTCTGATTGAGGGAATTTCAACTTTGATGGGAAGTACCGCCTCCATTCTATACAATAATGAGAAATGAGTTGCCCTTGTTGAGGTACGAACAGAGGTTCTATAGCCATGTAATGCAAAGGGAAACATTTCATGCCAATCCTTATATGTCTCCACCATCTTTTGTATGATCTTCTTGATATTTTTATTTGTTGCTTCTACAGCCCCATTCATTTTCAAACGATATGGAGAAAAATTATGTTGCTGAATTATGAAACTATCACGTAACTCTTTCATCATTTTGTTGTTCAGATTAATCGCTTTGTCAGTGATTATCTTATTTGGCAAGCCATATCGACAAATCAATTCTCTTTTGATGAATTTGACAACCACATTTCTCGTCACATTGGCGTAAGAAACAACTTCAACCCATTTTGTGAAATAATCAATAGCTACTAGGATAAACCGATGTCCATTTGAAGCCTTAGGCATGTTGAGTCCAATAACATCAATTCCCCACATTGAAAATGGCCATGGTGATGTTAAAATATTCAAAGATGTGTGGTGTAAGACATATGACTCCCTGATCCTGACTTTGATATAGGGGGAGAATACTAGACATATGCCTCCTTGATCATGATTTTGATATAATGTCCAAACATACAATGTATATGCATTATTTGATTGATCTAATGGTTTGAATTGAGGAATATTTCAGGAAATGAACAAACACTACACTTTTGGACAAAACTTGGAAATGGAATCATAAAACAAGTTTTAATCAATCAAGTAATCAATCAAATAATAAATCAAGTGATAAATCAATTGAGCAATCGATTGTCTGACTCATAGAATATAGGTTTCACTAAGTGAATCGATTGGGAAATTGATTACTTAAAGGTTTACACTAAAACCTGTGTTCTGGGTTTTGACAAATCAATTGGACAATTGATTTGTACATCAATTGAGTAATCGATTTTGTGATTCACAGAACCCAGCTCGTACTGAGTTAATCGATTGGCAAATCGATTACGAAAACACTTTTTCATCAGACATGGGTTCCGTGATCAACGAAATCGATTGGACAATCAATTGAAGTAAGTTTCTTAAGTTGCAAGATTTGAACTAATCGATTAGGTAATCGATTGAAAGAATAAATTGGTTAATCATTTATTAGAAACATATTGCATAATCGATTGGCACATCGATTTCAACTAAAATATATGAGCTACTGTAACAAGCCAAATCGATTGGCAAATCGATTGGAGTAAAACATTTGAGTCACTGTGACCAGTCAAATCGATTGACAAATCGATTGGAGCAAAACATTTGAGTCACTGTGACCAGTCAAATCAATTGGCAAATCGATTGGAGTAAATGTTTGAGTTACAGGGAGAATTCAACCCATTGCCAAATCGATTATGTCAATGAATGTGAGTCGACTGAGTAATCGATTGTTTTGATCTCGTAGTTTGAACAAAACACCTATAATCGATTATTCAATCGATTCTGATATGAATTGAGTATCAGTTTCTGATTGATGCATTAAAAGAAACGATTGGCAGATCGATTAGTTCTTCTATTTTCAAGATTCAAGAAAAACAAGAAACGCGATAATCGATTAGGAAATCGATTAAGCTGAAAATACACTTTAATAAAATCGATTGGGAAATCGATTTATCTGATGTTTTTCTGAAAATATATGAACTGATTCAATCACAATTTTTCATAACTTTTGAATACAATTGAATAACACACACATACAGAAAAATAAAAATCACTTTTCTCTCAAACTCAATGTTGGTTTTTTGGCCTCTAACCTTAGGATGTTTTATACAATGTTACTAGCAAAGTTATCTAATTTTTCCTAAGTATTGAAATTAATATCGAAACAAACGTGATCAATATTATTCCAATTCAACAGTGATAAATTCAAACCTTATCAAGACAAAGATTTACAATTGCATGTATTATCAATATAAGAGAACTGAAACAAATACAATGCTGATTCCACAAATTAATCAAGACAAAAATTTATCAATACAAACATTAAAGATTAAGCATTCATGCAATATTGAAAAAGAGAAAAGGTTAGAAAATCGTGCACCAGGATTTATACTGGTTCGGCTATCATTTTGATAGCCTATATCCAGTCCTGAATTCTAAACTAGATTTTAGCCTTTCCACTAGAATTGACTTGAGTTTGTTTTACAGATTTTCCAACTCAATCTTGGCCCATCTATCCAACTCACTCGATTCTATTACAGTGCCACCTTATCCCTAAGAGCTAATCGCCAAACCCTCACGAGATCAAGATGAGACTTCTTCTTGATGAACACACACACCAACAAAGATAGCCACCAGTTTACACCATTGGATTTCCAGAACTTTCTTTACCGATTGTTTTTACAGAAAATATAAAGGAGGACTAATGATGGTGACTCAATCACAATATGAATTTCACCCAACAAGAATTTGCCAAATGAGTATTTTGTGTGTGGTTACAATTATTTCTCTCTGTATTTGAAAAACTTGTAATAAATAATTGTTTTCAGTGTTATGTATATTTTTTAAACAATGTGATTTGAGTCAGTTTATATATGTTCAGAAAAACATCAGTTAAATCGATTCCTCAATCGATTTTATAAAAGTTTAAAACCAGCTTAATCGATTTCCCAATCGATTATCGCGTTTCTTGTTTTTCTTGAATCTTGAAAATATAAGAATGAATCGATTTGCCAATCGATTCTTTTAATGCACGAATCAGAACCTGAAGTTAAGTTCATATCAGAATCAATTGGATAATCGATTATAAGTATTTTGTTCCAACAACCAAATCAAAACAATCGATTACTCAGTCGACTCTCATACGTTGACATAACCGATTTACCAATAGGCTGAATTCTTCTTGTAACTCAAACATTTTTCCCAATCGATTTGCCAATCGATTGTGTTGATCACAGTGACTCAGACAATTTACTCCAATCGATTTGCCAATCGATTGTGCTGGTCACAGTGACTCAGACAATTTACTTCAATCGATTTGCCAATCGATTGTGCTTGTTACAGTAGCTCAACTATTTAGTCAAAATGGATTTACCAATCGATTATGCACTACGTTTCTAATGAGTGATTAAGTAATTCATTATTTCAATCGATTACCTAATCGATTGCCACGAAACTTGCAGTTTAAGAAACTTAATTCAATTGATTGTCCAATCGATTTGGTTGATCATAAAACTCATTCCTGATGAAAAACTTTTTCCTAATCGATTTGCCAATCGATTACTTTAATAAGAGCATGATTATGTGAATTACAAAATCAATTACTCAATTGATGTCCCAATTGATTGTCCAATTGATTGGTTTAAACCCAGAACTCAGATTTCACTAAAACCCTTTAAGTAATCGATTGCCTAATCGATTTACTTGGTAAAAACTTTGGTTCGGTGTCAGACAATCGATTGCTCAATTGATTGATCAATTGATTTATCAGTTGATTGATTTATTTCCTTATTTTATGATTTCAATTTTACTTTGGCAAATACGTAAGTATGAAACCATAGTGATATGTCTACTAATTGATTACTATGACCACTATTAACACTAGACAGATTTGCATCTTTCTTCAAGCACATCCTCCAATTTTGCTTGATTCCTTGCGTTCCAAGCTTTTGTCCAAGTGTATAGTGTTTGCTTGTTTTCCTGAAATGTCACTCGGTTCAAACTGTTAGTTTTATCAAATGATGCATGTACATTGTATGTTTGTTAATTATGTCAAAATCATGATCAAGAGGACTTATGTCTAACAATCTCCCCCTTTTTGCGTAAGTGACAAACATACAATTTTAACTTGAGTTTTACATTTCAAGATTAATCATTATAATTACTATTATTTAAAATCTCCCCCTGAGTTTTAGCATTCATGATTCATTTAAGTAACACAAGCATATTCTACCCAAATGTATTCAGGTTCAGTAACACATTATGGTATCATAGCTGGCTGTTCAAATTTATTGAACTTTGGTATCAGGGTATTAGAGCTTAACAAAAAAACTGAAGTTTAACAACAAAGCTATTTACAGCATCCAGTATCAGAGCTATCACAATCAGAGCTGACTGCCACAAATTACATTACAAGAGCTATATAGCAATATCAGAGCAATTTACCAATTAGCAGCAACAGGTTAAATTCAATTTACTAATGCAATAACAGAGCTATCTAACCCAAGTTAAATTTTCAGTTTCATTATTCTCCCCCTTTGTCATTTAATGCAAAAAGGTATGAACAGGAGAGAACATTAGCATAATCTAAATTTATTTATATATCAGAGTAAAAGTGAGCACAGGTAATTAGAGCACAAAGCAATACATTAGAGAACATTTAAGCATAGTGAAATTAGATCAAATTCTCCCTTTTATCATATATTCAAGAAGATCATACAATTTAGAATACAATTGCAAGATATACATTGAAAACACAGAAACATTGCAAAAACATCAAAGAAAACAACATCCTAACAAAGTAATCTATGGCTGATTCTCATTATCACTAGTGGGAGAGGTAGAGACTGCTGTATTAGCCTCAGCAAGTGTCTCCTCCCCATGAGATTCAGTCCTATCAGGGTTACTAGGATTTGTTTCTTCAACTGCCTGATTGCCTATGTCAGCTATGTCTTCAAAAGACATCTTGAGACCCAGATGGTTTTGGATTGCATCTACATCTTGAACAACTGAGGTTAGGGAAGCTTGGAGTTTCCTAAGTGCGTCTTCAACCCTAGCATTGTGGGCAGCTTGAGACTCCATGAATTCCAGCAGCTTATCTAACACCACAGCTTGGGTGTCAACTGGCTCAGATTGTTCCGCAGTTGGTTGAGCTCGAGTCAAAACACCATTAATCCTTTTCAATTGCATCTGATTAACAATTGATTCTCCAAAAGTGAGGGTGGTTTTGGTTGATTCTTCATTGACAAGAGATATCTTAAAGTGTCTCAGAATCTTTGTTATGAGTTGGGGGGTAGGGGAGCAGCTGCTTACCATGAGCTGTTTCTGTCATGTTCCTAAGAAGAATCCAAGCCCAGCTCTTTTGAGCTCCTTGAACAATCCCCACATAAGAGTAATGTCCAACCTCTGGACTACTGCGTGATTTCTCGATCTAGGTACTAACATCCTTGTTAGTATGTACATTAGCATCCGATGTTGGACCTTCATTTGACCGATTGGAAATGAAATCTTTTCTACAAAGCCTTTGATCATCAGGTCTTGAACAACAGTGTGCCTGTCTATTGATGATTCCCACCCCTCATCAGCAGAATCATCTTTTGTACTTCCATCAATGGATTCACCATGAAATGGCAGACCTGAAAGTTCAGAAAATTCCTCAAATGTCGTAGACATTTTCTTTCCTTTGACTTCAGATTCAAAGCCAATTTATGTAAGTTTGAACTTGGAGTAGAAGGTTCTAATCAACTTTGGATATGTGACGAGGGAGCAGGAAAGAAAATCCACCAAACCATGGAACCTTAAGTGATTTTGAAACGTAAAGCCATTTGAATCAAAGTAAGTAAAATCGAGAGTCCTTGCCTCATGGATTTTTCTTTTTAGAAAATCAGATGATATAACAAAGTCCTCAGCTTTACCTTTTGAAGATTGAGATTTTTTGGGTTGAGGAGAAGAAATAGGTTTCTTCTTTTTCTGGGTTTGTTCTTTCATAGCATCAGCCATGAGTTTTTTAGTTCGAGGCTCTTTTCTTTTCTTTGATTTGCCCTGATCAACTGCAATGGCCTTCCCTTTATCTTTGGCCATGATTTTATGGGTTGGTATAGAAACTCTTTTAGAAGTGGGTGGAGGTGAGGGGGTTCTTCCACTTGATGAAGATGAAGGGGATGGTGATTTGTAAGAAGTTTGTTTTACTCTCGCCATTGCAAGATTTATGAGTTTTTGGAAGTTTCAATGTATCAGAGAAAGTTTAGAAGGGTGAAAGTTATGAGAAAACGCAAAGAGTTTTGAGAAATATGCAGAAAACGATTGCGAAATCGATTTAGGTTTTTAAGTAGTGTGCTCAGAATCGATTTCCCAATCGCTGTTTTTGAGTATTTGAACACGCACGTCGATTGGTCAATCGATTGGATTACCGTTACTGGGGAAATGAAAACGACTCAGTCATTATTGCCTCTAACGGCTAGTAAAAATTTTGCAACGATCATGTTTCAAATCGATTCTCAAATCGATTGTCTTTTAATTACTAAATCGATGTCCCAATCGATTTCCATATCAGTTCAGAAAACTGCTCATCTCAGCATCGATTTCCAAATTGATTCATTTAAGTTCAGGTTTTAAAATTTTGACTCAATTGATTTCCCAATCGATGCTCGGGTTCGAGTTTTGAAAAATTTCTCATTTTTGAATTCTGGGGCCATGTTAATCGATTATGAAATCGATTCTTTAAACCATTTACCAATGTGTCAATCGATTGACCAATCGATTGACCAATCGATTGAATTGAGGAATAATCTAGCATATACAGCTACCTGTGATTAGAAAATCGATCAACCAATCGATTATCGTGTTTTCTATTTTGACAAATTAGACACTATGCATCATAAATCGATTGTGCAATCGATTTCATAAAGCTAATTTTTTATTTGTTCACAGGATAATCGATGTTGCAATCGATTTTTCACAGGAATCAGATTTCATTATTATCTATTATTCCTAGTTTCATCCTAATATGGAGGAAGCTTTCTTTGGCCAAAGCTTTGGTAAAAATGTCAGCTAACTGATCAGCTGTATTGACATATTCAAGCTTTATGTTCCCATTTTGATATTGATCCCTTATAAAGTGATGCCTTATCTCTATGTGTTTAGTTCTAGAATGCATTACAGGATTTTTAGTAATGTTGTCTCTGTTAATTTCTAGACCCAAACAACCGGGGAATGATATCGTCGTATACTTGACTCCTTTAATTGAAGATTTAAAAATTATATGGGAGACAGGTGTGGAAGTTTATGATGAGTATAAGAAAGAATGTTTCAATTTGAGGACTATGTTGTTCGGCACAATTAATGATTTTCTAGCATATGGTATAGAATTAAAGGTCAGTGTGCATGTCCTATATGTGAAGAGAGTACAAATTGGATGCGGTTAAAACATTGTAAGAAGAATGTATTTCTTGGACATCGTAGATTTTTACCGTTTAGTCATCTGTATCGTGGGTGGAGAAATGCATTTAATGGAAAATCAGAGGAAGGTAAAGCTCCTTTAGCACCGACTAGATATCAAATACTTGAAAAAGTACAAGGTTTGACCAATAAATTTGGCAAACCTTTTGCGGGAGAGGTGGTCAAAATTGGGTGGAAGAAAAAGTCAATTTTCTTTGAATTACCATATTGGAAGTCATTATATATAAGACATTTCCTCGATGTGATGCATATTGAAAAAAATGTATTTTATAGTGTTATTGGTACGTTACTCAATGTTTGAGGAAAGTCTAAAGATGACATCAATGCAAGATTGGACTTGGTCGATATGGGAATAAGAAATGAATTGGGTCCCTTAAAGAAAGGAAATCGCACATATCTACCTCCAGCCGCTCATACTCTATCTATAAAGAAAAAAATTATTTTATGTAAATTTCTACACGAAGTTAAATTTCCAGAAGGATACTCTTCAAACATTAAAAATTTGGTTTGAATGAAAGACCTCAAATTAAAAGGTTTGAAGACCCTTGATTGTCATATTCTAATGGAGCATTCGCTACCAATAGGTATACGTTCCATTTCACCTGAAAAAGTTCGACGAGCCTTAACTAGATTATGTTTCTTCTTCTTCAGGGAAATTTATAGTAAAGTGATCGATTCTCATAAATTACCGACATTGTAGAGGGAAATTGTTGTTACTTTGTGTGAGTTTGAAATGTATTTCCCACCGTTGTTTTCTGATATAATGGTTCACCTTATTGTTCATCTGGTTAAGGAGACACAACTTTGTGGGCCAGCTTATATGAGACGGATGTATCCGATAAAATGATATATGAAAATATTAAAAGGATACGTAAAAAGTACAAGTCGACCAGAAGGTTGTATTGCTGAACGATACAATGTTGAAGAAGCTGCTAAATTTTGTACTGAATATTTGTCCAATTTTGAATCCATAGGGCTTCCCATGTCTCTTCATTCGGGAAGAATATCAGGAGAAGGGATAATTGGAAGGAGACTAATGACTATATCAAGGACATAATGGGAGCAGGCACAATTGTATGTTCTGCACAATGATGATGAGATTCAACCGTATGTTACAATACACACGGATCAGTTATCTCGTTTGAACATGAATAGGAATCAAAATTGGATAACTCGAGAGCACAATCAAATTTTTATAACATGGTTAAAAAATCACATAAAGTCAAAGTTTGATATAGACCCCGAATCAATTTCATAGAGATTGAGGTGGCTAGCAAATGGTCCGAGTTTACATGTCTTTTCTTACATTGGTTATGTTATTAACGACTACACATTTTATACCAGAGAACAAGATGATCATACCACTATGCAAAATAGCGGAGTCACTCTCGTAGCTGAAGCGATGCATGTCTCAAGTGCAAAAGACAAACTACCCAATATATGCAAATCTATTTTATTTTGGGGTTATTGAGCGCATATGGGAGTTAGACTACAAAATGTTTCGTGTTCCCATATTTGGTTGCAAGTGGGTCGATAATAATAATGGCGTTCGGATTGACGAGTCAAGGTTCTTGCTTGTCGATTTTAATAGGTGAGATACAAAGACGAGCCTTTTATTTTAGCGTCGCAAGCTCAACAAGTGTTTTATGTCACTGATCTTGCTGATGATAAATGGTCTCTTGTCTCCTTGGACAATAATGATGATAACAATAATGATGAAGATGTTGGAAATGATCTTTTATTTGCAACATCACAACAATCACATGAAATTGATTCAACTGATGGTCGTTTATATCTTAGAGAGGATCATGATGAGGGAATTTGGATTAATCCATCGTTTCGTATTGTAAATGGACAAACAAATGTGAATCCTACCAGGAAAAGAAAAGGGCATCTTAATGTACATGTTTAATTGTTTTATATAAGCCATGTAATCTGAATTGAGTTAACGTAATTTAATTGTTTGAAAATTTTTAATTGTTTTATATAAGCTACCATGTATTTGATTTTCTGATTAATTTATTTTTTGCTAATATTTAGCTCGATTTTGTAAGATATATGCCTCCTTGATATTGATTTTGATATAACTTTCAAACATACAATGTATATGCATTATTTGATAAATCTAATAGTGTAAGTTGAGATACATTTCAGGAAATCAATCAAGCAAAGATTAATCATATCAAAAGGCTTGAAGATTATGTGAAAAAGAATCAAACACTTGGACAAATCTTGGATCTCAAGCAATCAAGCAAAGATTGATGATAGTATACAAAGCTTGAAGATTATATGCAATTTTGTCTAGTGGTCATAGTATTTAGTAGGTAGATTCATCATTATGGTTTCATATCTAAGTATTTGCCAAATTAAAAATGAAATCATAAAATAAGTATATTAATCAATCAATTGGTAAATCATTTGATAAATCAACAGGGTAATCGATTGTCTAATCTACAGAACAAATTTTCACTGAGTTAATCGATTACTTAAATGTTTTTAATCAGGTATGTGTTCTGTGATTAAAGAAATCAATTGGACAATCAATTTGCAAATCAATTGGGTAATCGATTTTATAACTCACAGAACAAAGCTTGTACTGAGTCAATCGATTGGAAAACCGATTACTAAAATGTTTTTAATCACGTCTGTGTTCTGTGATTAAAGAAATCGATTGGACAATCGATTTAATATATTTTTCTTAAGCTACTGGTTTTGCACTAATCGATTAGTTAATCGATTTCATGAATGAAGTAGTTAATCATTTATCAGAAACATATTGCATAATCGATTGGCACATCGATTTTAACTAAATATATGAGTTACTGGGACAAGTAAAGTCAATTGGCAAATCGATTGGAGTAAATGTCTGAGTTACATGGAGAATTTAGCCCATTGCCAAATCGATTATGTCAATAAAGGTGAGTCGACTGAGTAATCGATTGTTTTGATCTCGTTGTTTGAACAAAACAAGTATAATCAATTCTGATATAAACTGAGTATCAGTTTCTGATATATGCATTAAAAGAATCGATTAGGAAATCAATTAGTTCATATATTTCAAGATGCAAGCAAAACAAGAAACGCGATAATCGATTAGGCAATCAATTAAGCAGGCAATACACATTAATAAATCGATTGGGAAATCGATTTGTCTGTAGTTTTTCTGAAACTATATAAATTGAATCAATCACAATTTTCATAACAGTTAGAATACATTTGAAAGAACTTAAAGTTTTCATTGGCTACTCGAAAATTACACTTGGAGAGAAACTGTTATAACTCATAAATATCAATTGGCAAATACATAGAGAGTGAGAATCCATTGTGGTTGAATAAAGTGTTCTTAGTTCTTAGTTCTTTTTGAAAGAAACAATCTTTGTAAAAGAAAGTGTGTGGAAATCCAGTATTGTGAAACTGGTGGTCATCTTTTACGATGCTTGTGTTCATCTAAAAGAGATCTCAGTATGATCTTGCTAGAGCTAGGCGTTTAGTTCTTAAGGATAGATTGGTTGGTGTTGTAGATTGATGTTGAGTTAGATGTATAGGCATTGAAGTGCTGGAAAGTCTGTAAACATAATCAAATAATTTCTAGTAAAAGCTGAAATCTGTGAGTGATTTCAGGACTGGATGTAGA
Organism: Cicer bijugum; assembly: GCA_037974875.1. Taxonomy (NCBI): domain Eukaryota; kingdom Viridiplantae; phylum Streptophyta; class Magnoliopsida; order Fabales; family Fabaceae; genus Cicer; species Cicer bijugum. The sequence continues at coordinate 1,154,703 of JBBPBT010000066.1, read as the reverse complement.
CTATCGAATCGATAGTCGAACCAATATTAAAATCCCTGGTGCACACGTCTTTATCTCTATACTCTTTATCTTGATGAGGCATGTGTTCTTGAATATTTGTTTTGAATCTATACTATTTATCTTGATAATACATGTGTGTTTGAATCTCTGTTTTGATTAATTTTTGAATCTATCACTGTTAAATTGGAATTAATATTAAACAAGTTGGTTTTAATATTAAGTTCATCACTTAGGAACAAATTGGATAATTTGGTTAATAATCTTGTGTATAAATTCCTAAGGATAGAGGCCATTATACCAACAGATTTGAGTGTTTTATACTAAGTTCATGTAATTTAATATAAACTAGTAATTTACATGAACTGAACTAAATATAAATTAGTAATTTACATGAACTGAACTAAACTGAAAAGAGCCTTACAAAAATAAAATAAAGAGGCATTTTAGAGCGCTAATTTGAAAAAGCCCTCTAAAAGGCTTTTAAGAAAAACCGTCATATACATAAGAAAACAAGGAGGTCTTTTACAGCGCTTATTCTACAAGCGCTGTAAAAGATCCTTTTAAAAATAAAATAAGAAGGCCTTTTAGAGTGCTTATTTGAAAAAGCGCTCTAACAGGTTTTAAAAAAAATAGTCATATAACATAAGAAAACAAGGAGGTATTTTACAACGCTTATTCTACAAGCGCTGTAAAAGAGCATTTTAAAAATAAAATAAGGAGGCCTTTTAGAGTGCTTATTTGAAAAAACGCTCTAAAAGGCTTTTAAAAAAAACAGTCATATAACATAAGAAAGCAATGAGGTCTTTTACACGCTTATTCTACAAGCGCTGTAAAAGATCCTTTTATAAATAAAATAAGGAGGCCTTTTAGAGCGCTTATTTGAAAAAGCGCTCTAAAAGGCTTTTAAATAAAACAGTCATATAATATAAGAAATCAAGGACGTCTTTTACAACGCTTATTCTACAAGCGCTATAAAAGAGTCTTTTAAAAATAAAATAAGGAGGCCTTTTAGAGCGCTTATTTGAAAAAGTGCTCTAAAAGGCTTTAAAAAAAATAGTCATATAACATAAAAATACAAAGAGGTCATTTACAGCGCTTTTCCCACAAGCGCTGTAAATAGCCTTTTTAAAAATAAAATATGGAGGTCTTTTAGAGCACTTTTCCAACAAGCGCTGTAAAAGGCTTAGGTCTTTTAGAGCGCTTTTCCAACAAGCGCTGTAAAAGGCTTCTAAAAAAGCGTTATAATAGGGTTTTATATATAACAGTAAACCGCTTCAGTTTCCTTCATTACGTAAACTTCACTATCATCTCCTCTTCATCATTTTTCTCTTCCTTTGCGAACCCTATCATCTCTTCCATTACGAACCTTATTTCCACGATCATATCTACCTGTTCGAACCATATTTCCATCCACGATCATCTCTGCCATTACACACCATCTCTTTTCATTGAAATATGTATCCCTCATTACGTATTTCTTCAAACCATGTTTCTGTGAATTGTATTTCTGCAAACCCTCATTTCTGCCCATTACGTATTTCTTCGAACCCTCAATATTCAGGTATTGGGGTTTTAGATCTCACCTCTCAAATTTCTATCTAAAAGATAGTGAAGGAAATATGAATGTTGAAGCTCCAAGAATACATAAACATTATATATCAAATAAAGAATGGAGTGCATTTGTATCAAAATGTTCGGACCCCGCGTTTGTGGTAAGTGATTAATTTATTAGCATTTGTGTTTGATTATTCATATTTATAGCGTATTTTAAATTTTTACACGATTGTTATTTTTTTTTATATAGAATATAAGTAAGTCAAATCGCGAGAGGGAAGAAAATCCGACGCACCCATACAAAAAATCACGTATGGGATATGCACGTCTAAAGCAAAGACTTGTAAGTAATTAAACATCACTTTTATATAATGAGGGAATTTGTATTATAAACTATAATTTCTAACTAATATTTTGTTTATGATTTTAACGGATAGCGACAAGACACCCAATCAGATCAACCGTTGGGTCGTCATATCTTGTGGAAGGAAACTCGTGTAAATAAGGATGGAGTGGTTGATAACGAAGATATTCAAAAAGTAATAGAACTTTGTGTAAGTATATTATCACTTTAATATTTTTTAATATTGTATTTTAAAAATGATATTAAACTTATCTTTTTAATCCTACATGTATTTTAGGAGAATACCGAACAGAGTTCGGAAAATCAAGAGGACAACAAAGCTAGTTGCAGGGACATTCTCGGTAAAGTTTTTAATGTTCCTGAGTATTCCGGTCGCGTGAGGGGGAAATGATTTGGCGTAACTCATAAAAGCTATTTTTCACAAGAGAAGCGCCAAAATCCATCCAATGAGGTAGTATTAGAGAAGCTCAAACTCCTATCAGAGCAAGTGGCACTCTTGGTGAAGACGAATAAAGACAAGCAACTCCCGAATCCGCTCCAACGTGAAATACAAATGGAGAGTTAAAACGTGAGTTGCAACATTGGTCTCAAAAGTCTTCCCGAGGTAATTAGTTACTTACTTATGTAATTACTCATGTATTAACTATACTTATGTATTAACCATACTTATGTTTTAACCATTGATTTAGGGGGTCACTCCTTCCGTGCTGTACTTATCCTCCCCTACTCATCGGAAGGTCGGAAAAGAAAAATTGTACAATACTTTGGGAGAAGTATTGCACACCGATCCCTGCAGGCCATGTCAAAGTTCACAATTATTGCTTTGAAACCAAATGCACCGTTGCCTATACCGGACAACGATGGAGATATGAAGTTTTGGGCGAAGCAATTGGTAGTTACATTGCATGGCCCATACATCTTGTTGCCATTGATAAGGTATATAAATGTGATATATATATATATATATATCTATATATATATTTAACTGTTGATTTTTTTCCGCTCCTAACATTAATTTCACATTTATATTTAGATTCTGAAAAAGCCTAAAGGGAATGATAAAAAGATTCCCATAAACGAGTCAATTACATCCCCCGAAAAGGTTTGTCACATTTATTCCCTAAGGTTTGTCATTTTTTCAGATTCAATAAACTAACATTTAACCTCATTCTTTCAGATTCAATCAAATAAACCACCCGCGCAACAAAATAAAGTCAGCAAACCTCAAAAATTGGAGCGTAATAAAGTTGGCAAACTACAAAAGTTGGAGGGTAATAAAGCTGCCAAAGTTGCAACTAAAAAACTAGATCGAGGACAATCAATCGTTGCTGCTCCTAAAATAAGTCAGCCATGCCTTGCTAAATACGGGGTGTGTCTTGACATCCATGTAAAAAGGAATATGGGCAGCAACGACGATTCATGCTTCATAACCATGAATAAAGTTATATTTGGAGATGAGTATGAAGAATTTCTTGAAAAGGAGCACATATATGAACTTGTCAACCATAAGGAGCTGAGCGCTACTGTCATCAGCTTGTACATTAGATAAAAAATACATTTAATTGCATTTATTGGTAATTAATTAAATTTATTGGTAATTAATCTAAGTTGAAATTTTCATTGAAGATTTTTGTATGAGAAGTTGGTGTGCACGCACAGATTGTCAAATAGATATTCATTCTTGTCTCCGCATAAGCTTTCAATGTGTAAACTCGATCCAGTGAGTGTAAAGAAATACATTGTAGATATGTTATTAGGAAATATAGAGAAGGATAAGTTGTTCTTTGCACCATATAATTCAAGGTACGTAATTATATATTATTTATTTATATCGTTTTTAATTTATGAGATCTTAATTTGTTAGTTGTGTAAACAAAATTGCCAACCAAATTTTTGTTGTTGTAGGACACATTGGGTGCTATTTGCATTCAATGCGACATCTGAAGTTATATACTATTTGGATCTCTTGCACGACAATTACAAAAATCACTCCGATATAAAGACTATGTTCGACACATAAGTAATATTCATTTATTTTCTATATATATATATATATAATGTGTTTATTAATGCTATAATAATCAAATTTATTTATTCAATAGTGCTTTACAAGTTTTTCGAGCTCAAAGAGGTGCTACATTGTCGAAGTAAAAGTCTAATAACATCACATGGATTCCAATAAAGGTTTGAAATATATGCCTTTAAATTTTCATTTACAAATATATGCCTTTACAATCAATGCACAAATATTTTATAGACTTATATGTTTTATTTTATAGTGTCCTCGTCAAACTAACAACATCGACTGTGGGTACTATGTATTGCGATTCACGAAGGAGATTGTTGATAGGAATGAAACTATTTTCCCAAAAATGGTACGGTATTTTCATTATTTGATTTTCATATATAAATTTTGTATGTATTTGATTCTAACTTATTTATGTTCAATTTTTATATTGCACAATACTTAGACAATTTCAGTCCAACATACTCTGAGAAAGATCTAGTTGAATTAAAGGAAGACTGGTGTTAGTATGTGCTGGAAATGAAAATTATTTGATTTTCTGGGAAATAGCATGCTACAAGGGATCTGAATATATGGTAGCTAGTTATGTTCTGTGTAGGATAAATTAGTTAAATGTATATGAATAGGGCACAATATCTGAATAAGTATATGAATATGTGTTGTTGTACAAATATCTAAATATGTATATGTAGTTAAGTTATATATGTATCTAAATATGTTCTATTGTTGTGTAAATTAATATATAAAGTTAAGTGATATAGTTCTATTTTTGTGTATTGATTTTGTGAACTGATTTGGAATATGTATCTGAATATGTTTTGTTGTTGTGTGAACTGACTTTAGAAGCAAATAAATTTGGAAAAAAAATTTAAAGACTGCGCTTTCTAAAAGAATGCCATAAAAAACCAAAAAACGCTTTTCAAAAATTTAATTTACAATGTTATAAAATAAAAAATAAAAATAGCACCTTTTGCAGCGCTTTTTTGAAAAAGTGTTGTAAATGGTCACCTTTTACAGCGCTTATATTAAACAGCGCTGTAAAATGTGCACTATAATGCATATATTGAGTGCACATTTTACAGCGCTTATATTGTAACACCCTAAATTTGATAATAAACTATTTAATTAATTAAATAGGATTTTAAATAATTAATTTGATGTTAAAATTATTTTAGAATATATGTTGATAAATTTTGTGAGTAAATTTTGTTATATGAATGCTTTCTATGATGTGTTGGTTTGATAGATATTATATTTAATGAGCAATATAAATAATAAATATTTTATTTTTTTATTTTGTATATTTTTCTAAAAATAATAGTATTTTAGTGTAATATATATTTTAAAGAAAAAGATTTTATGCGATTTTACGTGTGTATACATGTACCAAATTAATGTCATACTTTTATGGGCGCTTGACTTATGTTAAGTATGCAGATAGTCATACTTTTAGTTGTTTTTTTTTTTATAAATAATTATCTTGAAATAGAATTGATATTGTGTTTGATTTCGTTTATTTTTAAATACTTGTTATGGTATTGTGATTTTATATATATTTATTATGATTTAGTAATTAATATAAAATATTGATGTTATATTTATTTGTTTTGTAATTTTGACTATTTTCTAATATGATGGTATTATTATAATGTGAGTATTTTTGAGAAATAAGTATAATTGTAGAGATTATTTTGAATGTGAGAGTTTTGATTATAAGTAATATGTTTTTTTTATATTGATTATTTTAATTACTCTAGTTTATAAAATATTAGTAATGTTTGGAAAACTAAATGGTGTTTGGAGAAATATTAAAAAAGAAATTAAATAATTATTAGTTTATTTTAACAAAATAAAAATAATAATAGTAAAATATAAATAAAGAGACAAATGGGTTTGACTCTATGAACCCTAATTGTTAATAAAATAAAACAAACAAAAAAAGGGAAGGGAGTTGGAAGGGCAGTCGTAGAACCAAAGAGTAAACACAACAACCTATCGTTTGACACTGGAAAGCCATAACTGTCCCAGAAAAGTTTCTCTGTTTTCGTCCAAATTTCAGTATGTTGTTTTACTCATTTATCTATTCAATTAAATACAATTTTTCGGATTTTTAACAACCCGAATTTCTCCCTAAAATATCCGATTTCTCCATTTACAGAAATCCTTATTTTGCATTGTTCTCCTTCACCGTAAGTCCAATTTTAGTGAAACCAACGCCAAAACGACCATGTGAAAAGTGGCTATATTATCCACTGATTGGGTTTTCCGATTTATGGTAATTTTCTTTGACCGAATTTCGAAATCAGTTTTTAGACTATTTTCTCATAATTTATTTTTGACGTTTATCCATAAATTGTCGAGTTAGATCGATTGAAGGGCAAAAAGTCAAAGAACAAATATTGTTTGCTCATGGAATTGTACTCGTGTCTGAAAGCGTCGAAATAAGGTAAGGGGTGAGAGAGCGTTTGAATTCATGAGTATAATATATTGTGAGATGAACGGGAAAACCGTATTTCCCAACAATTCATTCGGCTTGCTACGTACGACAGTTGCCCTTTGAGAGATAAATTGATTAATTTGAAATATGAGAATTGTGAGATTAAAATGTTAAATAGAAATTTTTCTAAGGTGTTGATTGATTTAATTTTCGATACTCGTGTGGTAGTTGATATTTGTTATTATTGTGATGTTGGATGTTGAATGAAATTATGTGATGTGATAATAAAATATGGATGCATGGTTTGATATATGCTTATGTGATGATAATGATGATTTTTGATTGATGATAGTGATGTTATAAAATTGTGATGAGTTTATACGATAACCATGATTATTTATGATTAATGATATTATAAGATTGTGATGAAAATATTGAAGTACCCCATACTTGATGAGATAGTGATGATTCTTAAATATGGTGCTCTTAATGGAGTAGTCTAAGCTAACAGGGGGAGAAAATGAATATTGTGAATTGTGAAGTGGAGATTATTTTGTCATCATATAGGTAGGTCCTGACAAGCCTAGTGATTCTGGGGAAGTACAACTGAATGAGCCTGATCGTGGCAGTCTACTGTCGAGCCTTAGGGCAAGATTGTTAGACCTTGGAGGTATTCCGGTGGGGAATTCCTAGGTGACTTGGATGTAGCACTCCAAATATCGGGGGCTACCATGCAACACACGTTTACCTCGACTGTCACGTATATGTGTCTCGGGTTGAGTTGAGGGGATCTATGAGGACAAGGCCAATTTGAATTGTTCGTCCACTGGGATGGTGGCATAGTATCATGGCCTCCTAACCAAGTACATCAGAGTTAGAATGGTACCACATTGTGAAGTAGAGTCTAAGCTCATGCATAGCATTGCATTTCCTTGTGGTTGTTTTGTTGTGATTGATGTGTTTCAAATGTAATATTAATTAGATGATTTGATGCATATTATAATGAGATGATTATTTTACTTGAGTGACTTTGATGTTATAGTATGATACTATTTAATTAAATATTTTGATATATTGTAAAGTGATTATGATACGGTTCTATTATGATTGTTTGCGTGTTCTTCTTACTCATGTTATACTATTAACATGATTTCAAAACTCACCTCCTTCGTTGTTTGTGTTTGACTGGCTGGGCCCTGCGTTTGCGAAATCGCAGTTATTACAGGTTAATGAATCTTGAAGTTCAAGTTTGGCAGGAACCCCGCTCTGATAGGTGATATCGGGAATAAGGGTTTTAATTTGTATTTTACTTATTTAATTTGAATCAAATTTTTGTATGAAAACCTTAGAAGTACTAGTAAGTTTTTAGAATTAAATCAAGTAATTATACTTAAATCAAGTTCATCGAGATTAAATTGTTTTATTTGAGTAATAAAATTTGAATTGTTGCTTGTGTACTTTGAGAAACGTGATATCCTAAATTAAATATAAAGTTTTTATTTTCTTGAAAATATAATTTTTTTTATCCACTGGAAATTTTATAGGAATATGATATAAATTATTATATATATATATATATATATATATATATATTATTTTGGGATTTAGGGTGTCACATATATAAAAATGCACTATAAAATGTGCACTATAATGCATATATTGGGTGCACATTTTACAGAACTTTTTCAAATAAGCGTTGTAAAAGGTGCACCCAATATATGCATTATAATGCACATTTTACAGTACTCTTTTCAATAAGCGTTGTAAAAGGTGTATAATAATGCATATATTAGGTGCACCTTTTACAACGTTTTTTAAATAAGCGCTATAAAATGTGCATAACAAACGCGCAATATAACTACATGTTTTATAGCGCTTTTTGATTTTAAAAAAGCGTTGTTTTATCTTTTTACAGCGCTCGATTCTACAATGTTTTTT
>JBBPBT010000066.1:1126552-1138269 GCA_037974875.1 Cicer bijugum | reverse complement strand
AAATATATATAATCTCAATTTGTTTAACATCCAAAGATAAAGGTTATTCTAATTTTAATTTAAAATTATTACAGTGTTCATTGCATCATAAATTTTTAAGATAACATATAATGCATTTATATATACCAGCCTACAACTTAAAATTTACATCTTAAAGAATCTAATTCTATTTGTGCAGCCAATAGCTTTGTTACTTTCCTTTCAACATGTAACGTATATTGTTAGAATATTGTAATATCAAAATCATACACACACTATATTTATTTAGTAATATATAATTATGGTATTTTTCATTTATTTTAAGTAATATAATCATAAGCATATATAGTATTAAATATATTTTTGAGTTGTATTACAAATAGTAGATGATTTATTAATTTATTTTATTATATTTGGTAAGTAATTTTTTTGTATTTGGTGGTTGTGTGGCTATAATTCTATTGAAGATTATTAGAGACGATGATCGACGAAGAAACAACTTGTTAGCATATCAGATTCATTGGACGAAATCTTCAATCGTGGTAAGGGGTGAGATGAGGTTCAATTTTATGAGTATAAAATAACGGGAGATGAATGGGAATACCGAAATTCCCAAATATTCATTCGGGACTTATTACGTACGGTTGATCCCTATTGAGTAATAATAATTAATTAATAATATATGAATAGTAATAGTGAGGACTAAAATATAATTTAGCAAACTATAGAGTTGTCGTGAATCTATTCATATCAAGATTACATGTTGTATGAATTTATCAAATCTTATGTCGATAGTTATTTTATGAATGATATGTATTTGAGTGTTCTTATTAGTGGATTAAAATTTTGATATTACTTGAATGTGCCACCTATTTAATTCCTTATTATGTGCTTGATGAAACTGGACTGCGTATTGTGATTAGTGCAAACAAAATATTGAGATTTTATTGTGATTGACTGATATACATATATAATGGTGAAGTCAAACTGAAACTTATTGAGTTGTGATGATCGAGTAAGTTTGAGATATGTGTTGTAGATTTTGGAGTTATGATTGTTTTGTCATCATAGAGGGAGGGTATGACAAATCTAGTGATTCGGGGAACTACAACTTAATGAGTCTAATCGTGGAAGGCTACAGTCGAACTGTAAGATAAGACTGATAGACCTTGGAGGTACATCGAGTGGGGAATTCCTAAGTGGATTAGTGGGTTATTCCCTAAGATCGAGAACTACCGTGCAACACAAGATCGAGTACCCCAACAATCACATATATGTGTCTCGACTTGAGTTGAGGGGATCTATGAGGACTTGGTTATTTATAAATTGTGTGTCCACTCTTGTAGTGGCATAGTATCAAGCCTCATAACCAAGTACTTCATAGTAGAATGTTAGCAAATGATGAAGAAGTATAGAGTATAGGACATGCATAGTATGTGATTGCTCTATTGTGATTGATTTAGATTAACCTTTGATACTATGATCTTGAGTGTTTCTCCAGTTTGTGTTGATTTGGCTAATTGCATATTCTCCTCGTTTATCTTATACTATTATGTAATTTCAATACTCACTCTTCGTTGTTTGTATTTGGCGTTTGCGATGGAAGCAGACAAGTTGTAAGTTGTAGGTGATGACTAGTACCATCAGAGAGGCAGAAGTCATCATGTCTTGAAGACTTTATTATATGAATTGTGTCATGTTATATTTATTTATTTATTTATTTATTTGAAGAATTTCACTGTTTTAAAAATAAGAGAATTAATTTGTCACATTGTTGTTCTTTAGATTGCACTTCTAATTCTTATATTGTTTGCCTATTGCCCTCAGAACTTCCCGGATGAATTTTTTGTTGTTGTTTCAAAACAACAAGTACTTCATCTTTTTGGATTTGCTTTTGTGATTCTTCATCAATTCAAAGAGAGGTTATTAAATTCTCTATTCAAAATCCTCTTGTTTTACGCCTAAGAGAAATTTTAAAATGTTTCGATGTAGAGGGAAGTTTGTCAATTATAATAGTAATTTGAATTTTTTCATCAAAAGTCATACCTTCATAGATGAATTCATAAGCTATTTTCGTCAAAGCATCTCAAACTTCTCTAGCATTATTTTTGGAACTATAGTAATCATATAGATCATCAACAAGTCCATTAAGAATATAATTCTTACAAAGGTAATTATTATGTTCCCATAATTCAACAACTTTCTTACCATTTTCTATTTGTTCACCTATTTTTGGAATAATTGGAATGTCATCTTTTAGAATGTTGACAATGTTTTTCATAGTTAAGAAAAACAACATGTTTTGGTTCCATCGTTTGAAGTGACATCCCTCAAACCAAAATTGTTTATTGAAATCATACACAATACAACCAAACCTAATAATGCATTTGGTAGACATGGCAGAAAGAAACGTCTTAAAATTGGTATTTTTGAGTTTCAAAAAAGTCTTTTAAAGACTATTTTCAGCCACTGAGAATATTACTGGGTCAAGTCGTGGACTAGTAGACTATCATTCACAAAGTCTCAAGGATAAAACGACTTAGATAAAAACAGTATTGGAGTTCTATTGCACTGTAGAAAAATGTTCTATAATTATACCATCTAAATATGGAGGTTAAGATCACCCTGTAATATGGTACTATGATCACTTGAAATTGTAAAACAGAAATAAAATTTGAGATGCAGCAGAAAAAGGAGAAAAGAGAGAAAAGTTGTAATTTTTAGGTGTGATTTAAACTTTGCCCAATCCTCTATTTATTGATGAATTCTCCAATTGATGGAGAAAAAATGCAATCTAGTTGACCGACTCACGTAAGCTATTGTGCAAAAATAAATAGGGTTTGATCGGGTTGTCAATCATGTTTTGTCCACTTAATGAACGTGTTGCTGATTTTTGAACTCATTTATTGTACATTCTTGATCTATTATATCTGCAAAAAAAATTATGTTGATTCTTGTATTTTTGAAATCATCAAAAAAATGTATTGAGTGAGAGTGAGTTTGAATTCATGGGTGTAAAATAAGCGAGATGAACGGCAAAACTGCATTTACCGTAATCCATTTGGTGTTTGCTATCTAAAGTGAGATTGAATTTGAAGATTGTGTTATAATTGAATTATTGTAGCATTGTGCATTTGATGTATTTTTACTCTGTTTGTTTATATATATCGTTGATATCTTTATAAGATGTAAAATGTAATGAATTATAAATACTTGCATTGCAATTGATGCGGTGTGTGTGAATGATCTAGTATTATTATATGCGAGTGAATACCCAATATTGTAGAAGCTTAAATATTACGATGACGAATTTTGAATGTAGTGTATGATTATGAAAATATGAAATGACAATGTGTACTTGATGACTTATGATGTTACCGCCCTTGATGAATGTCATGAAATGCATATTGTGATTTATTGAATGTGACGAACCTAACCTATGCCGATGATGGGGCTCTTAATGTAGTAACCTAGGCCAATAAGGAGAGGAAAACTTGAAGATAGATAGGGTCTGATAAACCAAGTGATTTCAAAGAATTACTATTAAACGAGTCACGTATGTCATTCGGATTAAGGAAGGTCTACGAGGACAAAACTATTTTTACGTGTTAGTAAGAACAAAGCTATGTTGATGTGTATGTAAGGACAAATCCATTTTGACGTGTTCGTAAGGGTGGGCCATTGTGACGTGTCCGTAAGGGCTAGGCCAATTTTTATGTGTCCGCCCACTCAAGTGGTGGCACAATATCGAGTCTCCTAACCAAGTATTTCAAAGTAGATTATGGTGCCAAAGAAAGAATAGATTATGTGTTGACTTGCTTTGATGTTGTGGTTTGTATTGATGTTTTACTTCTATTATTCTTGTTAATTGCGATTTAATGTGGTACGGTGTTTAATTGATATTTTTTATGTTTTTCTCAAGTATTTTATACTATTATATGTCTTTAAAATTCACCCCTCGTTGCTTGTGTTTAGCACTTGCGATAACATAATTATTCAAGGTTAACAGTTGATGATTCATGCTCTTATAGATAATATTCGGTAGAGTCATAGGCGTGGTGTTTTTATCAAGTTTCGAACTAATTTATATTTTATAGACTCTATCGATGAGTTGTGTTATTTTTAATCTTTTATTCGTATATAAAAATTAATTGTCTACAAATTTTGAATATATTTTAATATCATAAATATTTATTTAATAAACCTCAACTATATTTATTTAATAAACCTCAACTATATTTTTGGATTAAGAAAGAAAATCATCTTCTATCTATATTGTCATGGGTTACCGTAATCCTCTTTTTGATTTCATACTTTTGTTGTTCTTTAGTAAGATAAATACTTGAGATATGTTATCATTAGACTTCATCGTTTGTTTCTATTGTTGATATGTGGTTCAATTTCATGTTGCTGGCAAAATATCCAAAAACAATATGGATGGAAATGTGAGATTCTATAAAATTAAATTGTCAAATATATTATCCATGAAACATTGCCTCTTCTCACACAAATTATATATGCTTAAGAAAAAACGATTATCTGTTCTCATACTTTTTAATAATAAATGGAATCTTTACTCAATTTAATCTTTACTATATTTTGGCTTATAATTAGACAGATTTTTAATCCGTAATAAGGCCCGTTTGTCACGAATTATAAAAACCAAAATTCATTTTAATATTCACTCATATATAGATTATTTGTTAAAGATTTTTTTTCAAAAAAATTATAGTTATTTTGTATTCATTTCATGTTTAAAATCACTTTTTATTTTCATTTTTTAAATGTTAGTTATAAAAATATTTTTTTATAAGAAACAACTCAATACATAATTTCAATTGAAACAATTTTCAGACTATTTTTAAGTTTTAATTATTTTTAAAAGCTATAATGAATAGATAAATGGCTCGTTTGTTACAGATTATAAATAAAATGATTTTAATATTCAATAATTTAAAGATTATTTTTTAAAGATTTAAAGATAGTAGAAGTTAGTTTTATAAAAATCATTTAAAAAAGATCAGTTATGAAAAATTATTTTTTTGAGAAGTTACTAATAACAACTTCTCATTGTAAGCAATTTTTAGATTTTTTTTAAAATTCCCATTTTTTAAAAAAGCTGTAACAAATAGATGTAAATTTTTAAAAGTGATTATTTTTATAAAATAATAAGTTGTAACAATCTCAAAAAAAAACTTCTAAAAATGATTATTTTTTACAAAAAATGGATAACAGTTAATTAGCAGTTGTGTCTTTTGAGCACACACCAAAACCAACACACTATTGCGATATTGTATATCAACGAGTGTGAACTATGAACCCGCATTTAGAGAACAAACATATGGAGCACTACCCCAAAATTAACTTTTTAAAGCGCATATAACATAACACTTATATTATAAGTGCTATTAAACATTACATGGACAAATCTTATACTGCATTTTGAATAAACAATAATTTTTCAATATTATAGCGCTTATACTATAAACGATATTAAAAGTTACACTTATATTTTCATAACACTCTTTGTGTAAGCACTATGAAACTTTAACGCGCACAAGCTCATCTTTCTCTTTTTGTGCTTACCGAAGCCCTCTATTCTTTTGATTAAACCCTAGTTTTTTTCTCAAAACAATAAACTAACTCTCTTAATCATCTCAAATCGAACATCCAAAACCCAGTAAAGAAGCTATTTCAATCCAAACTCAATCACCTCCACCGTTCACGTTCAAACTCGATCGCCTTTGTCAACCTAATTGCGTTTGTTAACCTCTTTGCCTCCAAACGTCTCGTTCATGTTGTTGGACAATGTCGCCACCAGAATTTATTTTAAAATAGGCAAAATATTGGGAAACCCTTAAAAATATAAAATAAAAATAAAAATACGACATCCGCTAAAAAACGGTTACCTAGAATTAATTGTGCAAAATTATATCAACTTAACTATATTTATTTCTCTTTATTATTAAATATGGAGATAAAATTATTTTTATAAATGTGATTTTTGAGATAAAAGCGTGTTTAAAAGAGTAAAAAAAAGTTTTTATTATTGTGTTTGACAAGAGTATGATCTTGCTCCTACTTATCTCCCGGTGCGATGGAGAAATCAAAGCTATGTAGTCCTTGGTAGAAAATGTGGATGTGTTGGTCGATTTTAAATAAATTGTATTTTGTTATTTAAAAAAAAATTAAATTTGACAAACATCACGAAAAGTTGCTTGATTTGAAAAATTATTTTAAAATATGAATTTTAAGACAATCGAATTGTACAACTCGTGTCTCAAAACTCAAGGAGTAAAAAGATGTCACATCTAATTTAATCCTCTTAAGAATTTTTTATTTTTTTATTTTTAAATTGAGTTTTAAAACCAACAAATAGTTTAATTTGTGTCTTAACAACTCCAAGATAAAAAACAATAATAATAATAATAATAATAATTATTATTATTATTATTATTATTAAATAAATTTTTAAAAATAAGTTTTAGCGTTATCAAAATATATAATTTGTATTATGTTACTCCGAGATCAAAAGATTTTAATTAACTTTAAATAATTTTTATGATTAATTTGTTTATGATTTTAGTTTATTAATTTATTTGTGATTATGAGATTTAGAACCATCAAATTGTCACAATTGGTGTTCTAATAACTCAAAGAATAAAAAGATGTCACATCTAGTTAATTTTTAATAAAAAATTTGTTATAATTTTATTTTTATTTTTCTTTTTAAAATAAAAATGTTGAATATTAAATAATGTTTAAATGATTCTTCGAAATAAAAATAGTAATAAACACAAAAATAAAAATAGCAAAAGTAAAAATGTATAGACTTGCAACTTAATCTATTAAATAAAAAAAATTATATTAATTGTAAATGTAATTCTCTTTTAATATATTTTGTAAATAAGTGAAAAATTGTTATAATGTAAAATAAAGGACATTTATTACTAGGTAACTGTGTTCATAATTTTTTATAATAAACATAATTAATTATATTAAACATAACAAATAATAATTTAATGAAATTAATGCCCTACCCATTAATAAAACTAAAGCACTACCTATGTCTAAGCAAACTAGGGAAACGGATCTTAAACTTCCAAACAGAGCAATCCTTTCAAGAGAAATACTCACACCATTTCAAACGCAAAATTTTAGCCAAACCATGCAAAATACTTCACCCCCATAAACACACAAAATTTATCCAAACCACTGTGAACAAAAACTCATCTTTTGGTTTAGTACTATATAACAATATTATATGGTTTGAAATAAAAGTAAGAGAAGATACATTCCTTTCCGATGCGGGTGAAGATGGTGTGTGGTCGTCTCTTTGACCGGTGTTGTTAAAATGGATTTGAATATCCTTTAGCTGTGGATATGGGTTTGATGGATCTGAGTTTGCTGAATGGGTTTGATGGATCTGAGTTTGCTGGATCTGAGTTCGATAGATCTAGGTTTGTTATGAGTAAGATCTGTTTATCTAAGAACAACTCTATCTTCTACCTTTCTCTTGTTTATAGATTTTTTTAGAAAATTCCTCCCTCCTTCAGTTCTGTTTGTCTCAATTTATAGAGGGAAACGACTAATGTTTTCATTTATCGTACAAATACATGTTCTGGATTTTGTATTGTTACTCATAAAAATTAATTGAATTTTACATTGTTTATGTAACAATTTTAAGCAAAGTATGATTTTAGGAAAGAATTTTTTTTTTTGCATAAGGCAAACATGTTTTTGTTGCTGTAAGTGAGGCGTGTGTTGGTGGTAAAATGAGATTGAAAGAGACTTGTGTTGTTGCTTGCAGCATGTTGAAAGAGTTGAAACTTACAGCTTATCTTTTGTTTTAGAATTTTTTTTTTTATTTTTTGTAAAATAATGATAATTTTAGATTTTTGATAATAATTATAAAATATTTATTAAATATATTATTATTATTAAAATAATTTTAAATTATTCGGATAAAAATTAGGTACTACAGCTGCTCCTATTTAATTATATGTTACAAGATAATTAAATATAAGGACCTAAATTTTGTTCAAAGTGTGAAAGTAATGTTGGTGATTGGCAAAAAATAAATAAATAAAAAATATAAAAAAAAATGACTAAGACCAATGGTTTAGGGACGTAAATAAAAAGAATGATCGTCTTCGAATTAATTACCGATGCGTAGATCGACGTAGATAAAATCATCGTCTTCTGATTGCTTACCGATGCTTGATCGACGATCGTCTTCGGATTGCTTACCAATGCGTTTATCGATGTAGATAAAATGATCGTCTTCGGATTGGTTACTGATGTGTTGATCGATGATTGTCTTCGAATTGCTTTCCGATGCGTTGATCGATGTAGATAAAATGATCGTCTTTGGATTGGTTACCGATGCGTTGATCGATTGATATAAATAAAATGATGACTAAACCAAACATGAGTTTAAAATTTAGAATGTAAATAAAATGAGATAAATTTGTTTTATTTTTATTTTTAAAAAGAAGCATGTATGTGGTAATGCAAACATAAAATGAATAATGTGATACAAAAGTTGTTGAATATAAATGAAATATACACATAAGATATGTATGATTAACTCATTATGCATGATATAAGGAGTTGTTGAGTATATGTAAAATATGAGTGAAGATGCATAAATCATGTGTGAGTATTTGAAAAAAAAATGTAAGATGCATGCAATGAAGATAAATTCCTTTTAATTAATTTTTTTTATATTGTTTTATTGTTGTTTTTTTTTCCCGATCCTTATGCGACATTATACACTTATAAGAATCAATGGATCAACGACGATAACAATCGTTCTTTACATGATGACTCTAGTATATCTTGTGTAATCACTTTTTCTTGAGGCCAATCAAATGTGCATTATTTAAAATATTTGCCCTTTATTTTTTTTATACACCCATATATCTCGAGCTCTCATGTATGTTTTCAAACGTCAAAATATTTAAGATTTTTTTATTTATTTATATTTTCACATATTTGCAATTCTAATATTTATTATCATAAAATAACATTTTAAAATACTAGAACAAATCAACAATGAAAATGAATTAATTTAGAAACAGTGTAAGGTACAAAATCGAATGACAATATTGGAAAACGTAAATTCGTTACATTGAAAACAAAACTAATGAGATAGGGATTACAATGTGGTGAATGTGTTTAGCTTTAGTTGGAGATATAACAAACGCTAGTCATTCTTGTAACTTAGAACTTCTAAGAATAATAACTTCCCTAGCTTGAAATCCTTGATCTTTTTGTTATCCTTAACTTTTGCATGGACCGCTCTTCCATGTTTTCAATCCATCGGGATGCTCTAATTTTTGCTTAGTTCGCCTCTTCCATGTTTTCAATCCATTGGGAATACTTTGTTTCACAACTGGTGAACTTTTTGCTCAAATAATAAATAACATATTCTTTCCTACCATATTCGTCATGTTGTCCCAGTACACATCCCATTGATTCATCAAGTACTGTTAAGTACATAATAAGCGGTTTCCCCGGAATAGGACGTACTAATACGGGAGGTTTCGATAAGTACTGCTTAATCTTTTCGAAAGCTTTTTGACAATTCTCATTTCATTCAAAATTTTGGTCTTTGCGCAACAATTTGAAAATCGGTTCGCATGTAGCGGTGAGATGCGACATAAACCTTGCAATGTAATTCAATCTACCCAAAAAGCCGCGAGCTTCTTTTTTCGTGCGTGGAGCTGGCATTTCTTGTACTGCTCTTACTTTATCTAGGTCCACTTCTATCCCTTTTTGACTAACAATAAACCCAAGTAATTTGACTGATCTTACACCAAAAGTGCATTTGGCAGGGTTTAAACGAAGTCTGAATTTCGTTAGTCGCTCAAACAACTTTCGAAGGTTAACAAGATGATCTTCTTCGGTCCGAGATTTTGCAATCATATCATTCACGTAAATCTCTATTTCCTTATGCCTCAAGTCATGAAACAAAGTTACCATTGCTCTTTGATAGGTTGCCCCGACATTCTTCAACCCAAATGGCATCACTTTATAACAGAAAGTTCCCCATTGTGTGATGAATGTAGTTTTCTCCATATCTTCAGGAGCCATCTTGATTTGATTATACCCTGAGAAACCATCCATGAAGGAGAAAAGAGAGTATTGAGCAGTGCTATCCACTAGGACATCAATATGTGGTAGAGGAAAATCGTCTTTAGGACTAGCTTTACTTATATCCCAATAGTCAACACACATTCGAACCTTTCCATCCTTTTTTGGAACTGGTACAATATTAGCCACCCATTGAGGATATTTTGCTACTGCTAAGAAACCAGCATCAAGTTGCTTTTTGACCCTTTCTCTAATTTTAAGTGACATATCAGGTCTCATCCTCCTCAATTTTTGTTTAATTGGAGCGTATTTAGGCTTGAGTGGTAGCTTGTGTTCAACTATGTTAGTATCTAGCCCAGACATATCCTGATATGACCATGCAAAGACATCCACATAATCAAATAAAAGTTTAACCAGCATTTCTCGTTCACTTTCTTTCATAGACATACCAATTTTAACTTCTTTCTTATCATGTTCATTCCCTAAGTTGATCACCTCAACAGGTTCTTGATAGGGTTATATTATCTTAGCTTCCTGTTCAATTAAGCTTTCTAGTTCTGGGGGAGGCTCACATGCATCTTCATAATCCTCATCAGCGTGATTAATTAGACATTCAAAATTACAAGAAAGGGTTCTAGCGCTGCCATTTTCAACATATTCATTTCGACTATGCATTGTTTAAATTAAGAATAAAGGAAAAGAAAAAAAAATATGAATAAGGATTGCCAAAAAAGAAAAGTGAAAGACAAAACCAGTTGGAGATTTCGAAAATGCATTTAATGATAATAAGTACGGAATTGAAATACATATGCCCTAGTGAAATATCCTTAAAGCCATGGGCATAGCACAAGGACTTAAAAAAAATACATAATTAATTTGAACATGAATTAACAAACACGGGAAACTCAATGATCTTCCAATTGTTGAGACTGGTGTTTGGAGGACAAGGGTACACTAGCTTGAGGGTGTCATCATCAACATGATCCTCTTCTGTAACAGCCACTTGATGAGCATATATTATTCCGACGCTTTGAAAAATTTGGCGAATGTCACAAATAGGAATCTTTTGTGAATTCGGTGTCCAGTTTTCTCTTTTTACCTTCGTAGTCATTTCTTTATCAGCTTGAGTAGATATATATCTCAACCCGTACCTATTGTTCTTTTCTGGTATTTCTATCAACTTCCCCAAATTAACAAAAATGTGTTAAGAATGTGTTGAAACATAGTAAGAATTGTATCATGAACGAAACTTACTTGAATAGTATAGAAGAAGGACTCTATGGAAGAACGATCATGTGATCAAGTGTGAATTGCAAATTTTTATAGTTATTTGTTCGGTACACATTGTTTCTATATATAGTGCAAAAGCTAAAAGGTTTATTTTTGTTTTTAATAATATCTTTGAAAATGTGTATCTTATGTAAAGATTTATTTTTTTTTTTAAAGATTATTTCAAGATTTGGTTAAATAAGCATTAATTACTCAATAAGATTAAATAAGCATTATGTTTTTTGTTTTTACACAAAAATAAAAGCTTATGTTCTCTTTTTTTTTTCTTTTAGACAAACATACAACTATTAAGTAATTATTATACTTGATTTGAATATAAAAGATAATTTTTTTATTTTATTTGAGTAAAA
>JBBPBT010000066.1:1085762-1123885 GCA_037974875.1 Cicer bijugum | reverse complement strand
ACATTAATTTCTCAAAAAAAAAAAATCAAATTGGAATCCATTATGCCATTGACACTTAATATCTTAATAAAATTTAATTAACTTAAAGCAATGAATATCAAATAAAAACTAAATTAATTTTGAAAGTATATATTTAAAATATTTCGGTAGTAAAAGATAATTTTTGTTTTTTCTTTTTACAAAAGGTAAAGATTATATTCTCATATCTTTTTTCTATTAGACAATTGTATAATTAATAAATATATTAATAATATTTCAAAATTTCTATTTTAATTTATAAAAGTGTCATATTGCTACAGTATGTCTTTAAGCCTCCTTATTTTCACTATAAGTAACCTAAGTCCTATTCTACTTTGGAAAACGGCCCCTTTTTCCCCTTCTTGTTTTCTTCGTTAAAGAGAAAAAAATTTCCCTTCTGTCACTATACATTCTTCTCCCCCTTCTCTAGTTTCTACAAATTCATGTATGTTCTATTGATTTAAGCCTTCTTTTTAGGGTATACTTTATCCTTGATGGTTCATGTGTGATCAAATCAAATTTATAGCCTGAAATTTAGATTTTGTAGAAGCTAGTTTGACCGTAGTCAAGTCACCTTTCACAAGTTTGCATTGTTGTTTAAATACATCAATCATTTTCCTTGAAATGATTCACGTTAGGATTTTGGAATAAGAGGGATTATAGCATTTATACGAGATGGGTAAAGGATTTTAACTAAGCAACGATGTGAGCAACTATGTCGTTTTGTATTGAAACAATAGTTTTAAGATTTCAGATTCTAGTCTCCGGATTAAAGACTTTGAGAAAAGTTATACTACTCCTTATCATATGAAGAAGATACTAAGAAATATGCCAAGTAAATGGAGACCAAAGATCATTGTCATTCAAGAAACAAAGGATATGAATACTTTTAACTTGGAAAAATTAATTAGTTTTCTCAAATCACATGACATTGAACTTTTATAGGACGAGCACAAGAAAAAGCAACCAACCTTGGCTTGGAAATTCAAGTTGAAAAAGTTTTGAAGGCAACAATAGAATCATATGATCAAAATGAAGACTCAGAGAAAGGGGAAATGGCTTTTATATCCAGAAATATTCAAAAGATGTGGCACAATAGAAAGAAGAAATTCTCCCAATAATATTCCAGGCAATCTAGGAAAGAATGATAAATATGATAAGAAATGCATCATCTTCTATGGATCATATGGTGTGCAAGCAGGTTTACTAGTGTTTTTGAAAAGTTTCACACTTGGATCATATAGTGTGTAAGCAGATTTACATTCTAAGATCTTTTCAACATAGTGAGACTAATCCAATGAAATAAAATTTGAAATGCAGCAGAATAAGGAGAAAAGAGAGAAAAGTTGTAATTTTTAGGTGTCATTTAAACTTTGCCCAATCCTCTATTTATTGATGATTTCTCCAATTCATGGAGAAAAAATGCAATCTAGTTGACCGACTCACGTAAGCTATTGTGCAAAAATAAATAGGGTTTGATCGGGTTGTCAATCATGTTTTGTCCACATAGTGAACGTGTTACTGATTTTTTGAACTCATTTATTGCACATTCTTGATCTATTATATCTGCAAAAAAATTATGTTGATTCTTGTATTTTTGAAAGCATCAAAAAAATGTATTGAGTGATAGTGAGTTCGAATTCATGGGTGTAAAATAAGTGAGATGAACGGTAAAACTACATTTCCCATAATCCATTTGGTGTTCGCTATGTAAAACTAAAGCCCTTAGAATAATAATTGACTACTGAGAATATGTGGAAATTGGTGAGGTTAAATATTAATTAGAAACTTTTATAAGGTGTTGTTTGATTTGATTTTGAAGATTGTGTTGTAATTGAATTATTGTAGCATTGTGTATTTGATGTATTTTTACTCTGTTTGTTTATAGCTATCCATGATATCGTTATAAGATGTAAAATGTAACGAATTATAAATACTTGCATTGCAATTGATGCAGTGTGTGTGAATGATCTAGTATTGTTATATGTGAGTGAATACCCAATATTGTTGAAGCTTAAATATTACGATGACGAATTTTGAATGTAGTGCATGATTATGAAAATATGAAATGACAATGTGTACTTGATGACTTATGAATGTACCGCCCTTGATGAATGTCATGAAATGCATATTGTGATTTATTGAATGTGACGAACCTAACCTATGTCGATGATGGGGCTCTTAATGTAGTAACCTAGGCCAATAAGGAGAGGAAAACTTGAAGATAGATAGGGTCTGATAAACCAAGTGATTTGAAAGAATTACTATTAAACGAGTCACGTATGTCATTTGGATTAAGGAAGGTCTATGAGGACAAAACTATTTTTACATGTTAGTAAGAACAAAGCTATATTGATGTGTATGTAAGGACAAATCCATTTTGACGTGTTTGAACTCAAGACTTGATGTTACTCAAGTGTGAGTCGACTTTCCACCATTGATGATAAATTAGATATGGGCTTGAGTCCCATCCCCAATGATGTCTTCAACACCATGTCCCTTGTCAGACCTTTCGTCAAAGGATCTGCAAGATTCTTTTCAGTTCTTACAAACACTATGGATATTACTCCATTTAAAATTAAATCCTTTACATAGCTATGTCTTAGACCAATATGTCTAGATTTTCCATTATATACTTGATTGTATGCTTTGGACAGTGTGGATTGACTATCGCAATGTATGGATATCGGTGCCATTGGCTTTGGCCAAATTGATATCTCATATAACAAATTTCTTAGCCATTCTGCCTCTTTACTACCTGCAGCTAGGGTAATGAACTTTGCAGCCGTTGTGGAGTCGGCAATGCAAGTTTGTTTCTTTGATCCCCAAGAAACTGCACCTCCACCAAGGTTGAAGATCCATCCACTTGTGGAAGCATGATCCTCAACATAAGTTACCCAACTGGCATCTGTATATCCTTCCAAAACTAAAGGATATCCACTATAGATTAAACTATTATAAATTGTTCCTTTTAAATATTTTAATACTCTATTAACAGCCTGCCAATGTTCTTTACTTGGATTGCTAGTATACCGACTTAATCTTCCTACAGCATATGCTATGTCAGGTCTGGTACAAGTCATGGCATACATCAAGCATCTGATTACCTTTGAATAATCTAGTTGTGCCACAGGGCATCCTTTATGTGGTTGTAAACTAATATTTTGATCAAATGGAGTAGAAACAGGTTAGCAATTAAATTGATCAAATTTCTTTAGCACTTTCTCAATATAATGAGATTGAGATAAATCAATATTTACTCCATCTCTAATGATTTTAATTCCTAAAATCACATCTGCTTCACCAAAATCTTTCATATCAAAATTTTTCGATAAGAAAGTTTTAGTTTTCTCCACCTCATCTAAATTGGTGTCAAAGATTAATATATCATCCACATATAAACAAATCAAAACACCATTTCCATTATGAAGTTTACTATAAATACACTTGTTAGATTCATTTATTTTATATCCATTAGAAAGCAAAACTTTATCAAACTTTTGGTGCCATTGTTTGGGTGCTTTTTTTAACCCATATAAGGATTTAATCAATTTACACACTTTATGTTCTTGTCCTTTGATAACAAATCCTTCAGGTTGTTTCATATACACCTCTTCATCTAACTCTCCATTTAGGAAAGCAGTTTTAACATCCATTTGACGGATTACAAACTTATAGATGGAAGCTAGTGCCAAAAGCACTCTTATGGATGCAATTCTTGCAACAGGTGCATAAGTATCAAAGTAGTCGATACCTTCTTTTTGTGTAAACCCTTTGGCAACAAGTCTAGCTTTGAATTTATCAATGGTACCATCAACTTTCATTTTCTTCTTAAAGATCCATTTACAACCTATTGGTTTGGATCCAGGTGGGAGGTCTACTAATTTCCAAGTTTTATTCCCCATAATTGAGTCCATTTCCTCTTGGATGGCTTCTTTCCAAAAGGAAGAGCCTTGAGACTTTATTGCCTCTTCATATGTGTCTGGGTCACTTTCTAAGTTGTAGCAAATTGGTCCATAACTGTTACTGGAATCATTTGTTCCTTCTACAAGGAACATAAAGAAGTCTAGACCATAATCTTTCTCTTTTCTGGCTCTTTTACTTCTTCTGGGTTCTGAACATGTCAAAGTATCATTATTAGATACATTATTTTCTAGACTTTGTACACTAGAACATACAGTTTCCTTGGGATGTGGAATTGAGTTAAATCTATTTTCTTGAAAAATAGCATCTCTTGACTCAATCACTGTGTTAATAGGATATGAGTCATTAGATTCAACAACCCTGAATCTATAGGCCTTGCTATTTTCAGCATAGCCCAGAAATACACTTTCAATTCCTCTTTCTCCCAATTTCTTTCTTTTTGGTTCAGGAACCTTTGCAATTGCTCTATAGCCCCAAACTTTTATATAGTTAAGATTGGGTTTTCTTTTCTTCCAAAGTTCATATGGGGTTATCTTCTTCCTTTTATGGGGAACTCTATTTAGTAAATAACATGCAGTTAGCATGGCTTCACCCCAATAACCTTTAGATAAACCAGAATAGGATAACATAGCATTCACCATTTCTTCTAATACCCTATTTTTCCTTTCTGCTATTCCATTTTGTTGTGGGGAATGTGGTGCAGTTGTTAGATGCACAATACCAGTGGACTCAAAATACTCAAGATGATAGAACTCTCCTCCCCTATCACTTCTAAAACACTTAATAAAAGTTTCATGTTGAAGTTCTACTTGTGCTTTAAATATTTTAAATTTGTCTAAAACTTCATTCTTAGAATGCATTAAATAAACATAACAAAATCTAGAGTAATCATCAATAAAAGTCGGAATTAAATTTGATTTCATCATATCATTCAATTTTCTAAAGTTAATATGTCCTAGTCGCATATGCCATAAATCACAAGACTCAACAATATAAGCAGAAATCATATTATTATTATATTTACTAACGACATTACATTTGAACATATTCTCACAAAGGTAACCCTTCCCTACAAACATAAAACCCTTAGAGAGAATAAATTTATCTCCCTCAAATACACTTTTGAAACCAAACTTGTTAAGTAAAGGTACAGAAATCAAGTTCTTCCTAACATCAGGAACATAAAATACATCTTTAAGAGTAAGTACTTTTCCAGAAGTGAATTCAATCTCCACTGTTCCTTTTCCTTTGACTTGGACAGTTGAGGCATTTCCCATGTACAAAATACTCCCATCTTCTTCATCAATGGTCTTAAATAGTTCTTTGTTTTTGCACACATGGCGGGTAGCACCAGAGTCTATCCACCAAGATTCAACATCTTCAATCATGCTGAGTTTGGAAATGACAGCCACAAGATTATCTTTTGTTGCACTTGAATTCTTCTCTTTGTTCTTCTTTTTCAAGAACCTGCACTCATTTTTAAAATGTCCTGGTTTTCCACAATGATAGCAACTTGCTTTTCTTTTCTTTCATTGTGCATTATCACCATTGTGTTTTTCATGAGATTTATCAAAATCTCGATTTCTTTTCTTAAAAGATTTGCTTGAATTTCCTTCCTCCATTACATGGACCTTTTCATGAGAAAATTGGTTTTTAGTATCCTCTTGTTTACGATACTCTTCTTCTAAACGAATGTGATTACCCAATTGCTCAAGTGATATGTCCTTTTTCTTATGTTTCATAGATTTTTTGAAATCTTTCCACGAAGGTGGAAGTTTGTTTATTATGGAGGATACAATAATGGTTTCATCCATGTGCATCTTATGTTGTTTGTAGTTATTAAGAATACGTTCAATCTCATGCATTTGTTCCATTACTGATTTATTGTCAACCAATTTATAATTATTAAATAGAGAAACAAGAAACTTCTTACTTGTAGCGATGCTGCTTTGATATATATCGAACAAGGAGTCAGACATTCCGTTGAGAATATGGCCCATGCATATATAGTCATCATTGTCCCACTTCTGCCTTTCTCTTATTTCTGCCAATGTTTCCACTTCCTTCTCCAACGGTCTTGTGGTGTTCAGAACATACACCATTTCTTTGAGTGATGCAGCCATTGATTGAAAATATAATCGAACCTAAAGATTGTTGGATCTTTGTTGGTGACAATTGCTGTAGCGAATCCAGAGTGACCCAATTTATAGGAAAATAATGTCACTTGGGAAAGAGTTGCAATTCTTCTTCTGTCACTGTTTGCGAAGAGAGACATATACATTTATAAATAGGAAGCGCGGATTCGAACTCGGGTTCCAACATTAGGAAATAATGGAAACAACCACTACACCAACAACAGTAACATGTTATATATAACCAATTATAGATACATATATTACCAATATTTTGGAAATATCTCACAACCTCTACTATATTTATTTAATAAACCTAAGTCTTATATTTTAAAAGAAAATATATACTCTTTTTTAAAACCATTGCTAATTTTTTATTTGAATTTGAAATTTAAGGTGTCACAATTTTAAATTTGACCTAAAAATCATAAATTTAAGCTACAATGGTTGAGTTTCCTTTGGTCTTACCTTAAAATATAGTAAATGGCTTCACGCCAAACGTTTCTACGAATCTCTCCTACTTAAACATTTCAACTTATCCATGACATATCCTTAGTTGTATTATTAATCAGTCTATTTTAATCCTCATTCAAATCCGAATTTATCTTAACAAAAATTGTCCTAATTAATGCCTTTTGTTAGTTGGTCACGTTCAGAAACACCTTAAGAAAGAAAATCATCTTCTATCTTTATTGTTATCCATAAAGTGTCAAATATATTATCCATGAAACATTGCCTCTTCTCGCACAAATTATATATGCTTAAGGAAAAACGATTCTCTGTTCTCATACTTTTTAATAATAAATGGAATCTTTACTCAATTTAATCTTTACTATATTTTGGCTTATAATTAGACAGATTTTTAATCCGTAATAAGGCCCGTTTGTCACGAATTATAAAAACCAAAATTCATTTTAATATTCACTCATATATAGATTATTTGTTAAAGATTTTTTTTCAAAAAAATTATACTTATTTTGTATTCATTTCATGTTTAAAATCACTTTTTATTTTCATTTTTTAAATGTTAGTTATAAAAATATTTTTTATAAGAAACAACTCAATACATAATCTCAATTGAAGCAATTTTAAGACTATTTTTAAGTTTTAATTATTTTTAAAAGCTATAATGAATAGATAAATGGCTCGTTTATTACGGATTATAAATAAAATGATTTTAATATTCAATAATTTAAAGATTATTTTTAAAAGATTTAAAGATTATTTTTAAAAGATTTAAAGATAGTAGAAGTTAGTTTTACAAAAATCATTTAAAAAAATATGAATTTTTTTTTTTTACAAAAAGTGGATACAAAAGTTTAACTTGGCTTGTATAACAGTTAATTAGCAGTTGTGTCCTTTGAGCACACCAAAACCAACACACTATTGCGATACTGTATATCAATGAGCACACCAAAACCAATACACTATTATTAATTAGTAGCAGTGTGAGTGATTAAATTTTGATTAAAATTGATTTGGTCATTGTTCATTCTAAAAAAAATACTCCTACGAATTTTAATTGATTACTAACAAAACTTTAATAATTAATTAATTAATATAAATATATTTTATCAAATAATTAAACATTAAAGGAACAATTATCTTATTATTGTTACACTAAATTAATTAATAAAATATATAAATAAAACTTAGGATTTTCACTAATTATACTATCTCCTAGGTTGAATACTTATTTGGTCTAAAATAAAACTAAATAATTCAACTAATATTTTCATCAACTAAAATAAATCAAGTAAAACAAAAATGTCTCTGCAGGTCATGCATAACAATATAAAATCAATGTATCTAAGACATCAATTTCATGATTATCAAAACTAATCAAATAAACAAAATACACAGTTGTCTACGTAGACAACTGTGACAATTACATTAGAACCTCACCTCCGTATTTATATTTAAAATTAACGATGAAAAGAAAATAAAATATTGAAATGTACCCCTTTGGTTTGATCAATACACACATTATTTTTAAGTCAAAATTTCATTTACCAACACGCGTGCAGCAAGCAAACATCATTGATCTAACTCTTTGACATCACTAGTACCTAAATGTTGATGTAAATGGTGAGTTCATCCCACGACAAAATTAAACCAAATAGTAAGTTAACAGCTATACATTATGAAAATAAAATATTTTTGTGATAAAAGATTTAAATAAATTGATTCTTTAATAATTTACAAAGATGTATCAAATGTCATAAAATGCATTTAAATAAATCAAGTAACAACTCACCTTATAACAAATAATTAGATCAAAATAAAAATAAAATGTATGCAAGTTATTCATACTCCTAAAATTATATAATCCGGATATAACTAGTCACACATGCATCTACACATAAGTCACTTATACCAATGGGAAAAATTAAATCAGTCACACAAGCATCTACAAAGATGCAAATGATATGTAATGAAATGATAATGATGCTCAAAAGGTGCATGTTGTCATAGAGTTAGATAATCACAAAGGGAACCATGTCCAACACACAAATCATTAGCCACTTAACCAATCACAAAGATAACAATATTTAGAACACAAATCATCAACCAATTAATCAACTACAAAGATAAAATATTTAAGGTTAAATTTTAATCACATATGACATCAAGGTTTTATTATCATGGATGCTTACAATAAAAAATCAGTAGTTTTGTAATCCCAAATATATAACACACAAACACGTGAATAAATGTCTTATAGTACATAAACTATTAAATTTAGATTTAGCGACGTGTTATTGATAGACATCAAACTCAAATAACGAACAACACATACAAATATAAATTTTATTTCTTCTAATATAAAAATTTCTCCCATTATTAGTCATATTGACATACAAATTGAGGTTTACCACTAAACACATCACAAAACTCAACCTAATCCTGTAATCACAATTAAATATTAAAAATTAAAAATTTTCATCAATTCCCCCAAGACTCATAGTATTCATAAGAAATCAAAATATTGAAATGAAATAGCACAAAAATCGAAATTTTAAATTAAAAACATCCTAATAAACATATTACTCATGAGATCATTATAAAAATCATAACTTTATAATCAAGTACACCTAGACAACACAAAAATAGCATCTTTACATCAAACATATGACAACAAGCATATTGCTCATGTTATAATAATAAAAATCAAAATTTTATTATTAAATTTTTCAAGGCAAACATATTACTCATAAAAAAAAATATATTCTAGTTAAATTCTTTAAAGCAAACATAAAATCAACATTTTTTTAAAACATCAAGACATATATCAATATCTTACAAAATATTAATTTAATATCAAGCCTAACCTTGCATGGGGAAAAACTCTTACCTAAGGTGCTTTACTTCCTATAAACACTTTCTCAGCCCTATGTATCAAAGAACACGGCAAAAGTCCAAATTTTACTTGAGATGGTATTGAAAGAAGAAAGAAAATTGTAATTCGACTTGGCGATAATGATGGTTTGAGAAAAAGGAGAGTTTTTTTTTTTTTTTTGTCTTCTCATAATTAAATTTAAAACCTTCCTTTCAAAAATCAATCAAATGTGTTAAGAATGAGTGAATGTACATTATCTCCTCCCATAATTGGTTGAGACAATGACACAAGTCTACATTATATCAAGACAATACCATGAATTGGCATAAAATCTGGTCATGAAAAAGACTAAAATAAATGAGTTAAGTCGCTATATTTTTTTATACTAAAGATAGATGGACCAAAATATTTTCAAAACACTTATACATAAGGGTTGAGTTTCACTAACTCTACTATCTTCTAAAATAAATACTTATTTGGTTAAAAATAAAACTAACAAACAATATAATTTCTACATATTTTAATTTAATTAAATAATTAAACTATTATTTTTATCAACTAAAATAAATCAAACAAGACACGAATATTACTACAAGTCACACATAACAAAACAAAATAAATATATCTAACGCATCAATTTTATTATTATCGAAATTAATCAAATAAACAATATACATAATACTCTATTTAAGAAATAATCACGTCATAAATCTTCCTCATGTAATAGTCATGGCAAAACAATTAAATAAAAATAAAAGTTATAGTTATTCAAGTAAAATTGAGAGTGATAAATTTTAATTTAATTTATTTATACACAGAACAATCATTAATTAAATAATAAATATGACAAATGAGGGGTAATGACAAATATGAAAATATATATAAAAATATTGGAGTGTTATACAATGGGAGTTGGATTTCGTCAACAGAGACAATGACAAATGAGGCTGATCGCATGACAACATGGTATTTTGATAGGGTATTCGTGAGTATCATCGGGAGGATTTTGTGAATGAACATGTTATTAAAGCTTTAAAGAATTTATGGAAGACATCGGTACCATCGAGGATTCACATTTTTTCTGGTTTTAAAAGGAAATGCAGGAGGAATTCACAAGTTTTCTGGTTTGATCATTTTCGTTAACAAGTGCTTTGATCCATTTTGGTTTTATAAGAGAATGCATTATTTGGATAGCATAAAAGTCATCTCTTGGTCTTGGTTCATGCATAGAGTTCAAATTAGTCTTGTTACAATTTTGCTTTTTGGTGCTCTTATCCTTTGGTTTGTCCCCAAAATAATTAACATTTTTTCTTGTATAGGATTGGGGTCCATTTTGTACTCCCCTTAATACAATTTGCTGCTTATAAAAAAAAAAACAAATTTGACAATTTTTCACTTTTCATCCCCTAGAAACATTAGAAATTGGATGTTGTTTTATCTGACGCTTTAATTAAGTTAGATAACATATTCTCCTAATACTCTTAAGAATGAAGAATACTTTATAATAGAAAAATTTATAAATAAGTTTGTATGAAAAATTTATAAATAACTTTGTATGAAAAATTTATATATGTTTCTTGTGTTTGAATTATTTTGATTTGCATATTCTTCTTAAGTTTCACCGTTTTGATTCTTTTTATTTGCCTTTTTTATAAAAGTTTGACGGCTTGGAGTCTTTTGATATGGCTTATGTTTTGTGAATTTGACACATAAAATCCCTTACTAGTGAAGTTTTCTTGGATCAAGAATAAGAGTCATATAATATATTAATATTACAACGAATTATTTTTAATATATAGCTAATAAGATCACAAAATTGTGGATCAAAGATGGATGTCTCCTAATCGACTGTCAAAAGTGTAGGAACTAAGTTGATTTATCTATTTTGATTTTGATGTTAACAAAGGTATTTTATAAGAATAATTTATTTAGACTAATGACTTCATTAAGGGTGCAAGACTTAGAACAGAAAATCAAAAGAAACAATATTAGAAGAAGAAATCAGAAACAATTGGTATATTGTTGAAACCAAGACTTGGAATAAGAAATCAAATGCAACGACCATATAAAACAACCAAAGGAAGTGACCTGAGGAAGTAAAAGGTCAGAGGAACTAAATCAAATCAGACAAATGCATGTCCTATAAAAGTATGTGCATTTGCCTCTGACAGAGTGCTTCTGGTAGTTCAACGCGTTTTTGGTAGTTCAACATGCTCCGGGCAGTTCAACGTGTTTTTGTTAAATCAGTGTGCCTCTAAAGAATTTTGTGCCTATGAAAATCAAGCGTGTCTCTAGAGTTTCCATGGCTCTAATGAACAATATGAAGGTGCAAACACGAGAAGACAGGTTGAATTGTGTTTGCCAAAGTTGATAATTTTTTGATAATTTATAAATAAATAAATAAATAAATAAAATAAAATAAAAACTAGTTTGATTTTGGTGACTTACTTGAAGTAGAAGAAATTGGATTGGGAGGCAACAAGCAATGGAAGAATAAATAATTTGACATGTAGATTTATCTTAGTTCACCACTAACATGGTTTCATCCAATCCCCTCATTCAGAAGGCTTAATACACTAATTAAAATACCTTGAATTACAAAGCATCTGACCCTCCAAGTCAGCCTTTCTAAACAACCTAACAACCTCAGACTTTTAAGGAACTAACCACCTTGACCCTACAAGCTAAGTCTTCTCCTAAAAATCTGACAACCCCAAATTGAAGAAGGAACTAAAGCATTATCGGGTTGTAAACAACATATTGGAATTTGACTAGTTGGTTCTAAAAAGCTAATGATAATAATAACTCTCACACTCTAAGAAAAGAACACTCCTAAAATCTTTCTAACTTGAACAAGTATTTCTCTATTTGAACTCTAACACCACTCTTTTCTGCTTTTCGATGATTTTCTTCTTCAACCTTGAGTATCTGTTTATAGTTAAAATTTGGGGTTAAATTTTGTCCTTATTTAATTTTGAATTGCATTTAGTTCAGATTGTGTTTGTAAATTCTTCAAATTGATTATGTTCCTTTCTTTGTTTAGATTGAGATTTTAAACTCTTCAAATTGATTATATTCGTAATTTGATCATATTTCGTTTGTAAATTCTTTAGATTAATTATGTTCATATTTTGTTGTAGATAAATCTTTCTCAAATTTTCTTCAAATCTTGACCATATCTTCTTTCATATTATTTGAAGTCAAATATATTGCTCCCAGAAAATACTTTTGCTATCATAAAAACTCTAAGTATAAAATGAATTTGATTCCAACATAGTATTTATGAATGTCTTTGATGAATAGAATTTTTAAATGCCTCTTATGAACATTATTTTTACATGACTATGAAATCGAAGTTGTTGTTCAAACCTGCCTTTGTAGCTCATATTCTGCTAGCTCGAATAATTACAACAAGTTTCATAATGTTGAGTCTGATTAGAATCCTTTGACGTTGCAGTGACTCTGATAATGCAACAAATTTGATTTACCCAAGCCATTAATTCTAAGATACGCAATCTGCCTCTATCTATCAAGATAGAAAAGTATGCATCATTTATAACTAACAATCAAGTCATACTGTGATGAAGAAAAGTCAATGCCTCTGATGGGAAGTCAATGATTCAGATAAAAGATAAATTTCACTTAGTCGTATCAGAAATTCTAAAAGTCCAAGTACAAGCCAAATTTTTGTTTGTGCACCAAAATCCGATCAAGCATATGAAGGAAGACTCAACTAAATAGTTTCCAAATGCAATATGGAGAAAATACGCGACATTTCTTTTTGGAAGAGTTACTCATATCAAACATGGAAATA
The DNA here is from genome assembly GCA_037974875.1 of Cicer bijugum. Lineage (NCBI taxonomy): Eukaryota > Viridiplantae > Streptophyta > Magnoliopsida > Fabales > Fabaceae > Cicer > Cicer bijugum. The sequence continues at coordinate 1,110,657 of JBBPBT010000066.1, read as the reverse complement.
AAGAATTGGATAATGGTCATGTTATCAAAACATATCTTTCAGCATTATATTTGGAAGAAATGTTTGTAGACCAAGCTAGAATAAAGATACAATTCAGAATCACAAAGGACTAAATTGAAACTCAAATTTTCCTATATATAGTAGTCAAGGTTGAATAAGAATCAACAAACCAAAATACTCATAAATCCTAAAATAACCAAAGTTATTCAAAAAAAACTTAAGAGCTCAATTTGTTGAAGTATTCAAAGTTTAAGGTTTTAAGTTCTAGCAAAGCACTTGTCCAAAGTAAAATATTTACAGTACTATAGTATTGGAAAATCATTGTATCAAATTAGCTTAGAAGAAGCAAAATCAAATAAGTTATCAACTTTCTAAAACTCATCTCGTTAATGACTTTAGTGTTCCTCAAGAAATATGTGGATCTACAGTTGTGTTGAGAAGACTTGACTTGTAAGGTCAAGTGGGTAGTTTTCCTCTAACAATCTGTAGGTTTAAGGTTATGTAAAGAGGACTTGACTTATAGGGTCCCTTAAAAGTTTTGTACGTTCAAATTGTTTTGAGAAGAATGACTTGTAGAGTTAGATATTGTATAACTCAAGATTTTTGAATTAGTGGATAAATTTTTCTGTGTGAAGGGACTAGACGTAGATACCAAGTTGGTGGTGAACCAGAATAAAATTATGTGTTTGTCTTTTCATTTGCATTATTATTTTTTTTATTGTTGCCTCTAGTTATTTAAATTGTTTAAATCACAAAATTAGAATTAAGAAAAGATTTTTAATTTAGACAAATATAATTCAACCCCGCCCCCCTTCTCGTGGTTGCTCACCTTAAAAAGAATATGATGATGAAGTGAAAGAGTTTGTTAGAATTGTTGTTGCTCATGCAGAAGACACTGGTAAATTCATATGCTCCTATTTACGTTGTTTATGTGGAAAAGATGTTAGCGTGAGTGAGTTTTACAACCATATAGTCTGATCTAGAACTGGTCAAAGTTATACATGTTGGACAATGCATGGGGAAATACATCAAATAATTTTAACATAGGTTCAAATGAGTGTGATTGAGTTGACAAAATTGTAAAAAGAATTGAAGATGCTCTTCATGACTATCGTGAAAATGTATGATAGGCTAGTAAGTTATGCAGAGCAATCAACGTATGATAGAGGTACTAAATTCATAAGATTTTATGTCATCTTGAAATTGTGTAACCTAAAAGCAAGAAATAGATCGTTTGATAAGTGTTTTACAAACGAATTTTATGTTCTACTAGCACGAGTTATGAAAGAATACATGTTTGTCCTAATGACTTCATTTTATTTTGTAATGAACATGCATTATCATATATGTGTCACAAATATGGTGCACCACGATATAAGAAGAAGGCAACAACTCTAGCTAAAGTTTTATGGTATTTTCTGATAATACCAAGATTTAAGCCCGTTTATCATAATGCGGTAGATGCAAAGCACTTAAGATGACATGTAGATGAAAGTATTATTGATAAAATGCATCGACATCCTGCAAATTCTCCTCAATGGATAAAAATTGATAATGATTACCTTAATTTTGACCAAAAAGCTTAGATCTTGCATTATCTACTAATGAAATTAACACGCATGGTATTCAAAGTAGTTCACATAGTACTTATTTGGTGATCATGTTACTTTATAACTTGCACCCTAATTATGTACAAAGCGTGAGTTTATGATGCTGCCTATGCTAATTTTTGGGTCCAAGCAATGGGAAAATAGTATAGACATATACTTTGCTCCATTAATTGAAGACTTAAAGATTATGTAGAAGCATGTGTAAGAGGTATATGATGGGTATATAAAAGAATTCTTCAAATTAATATCAATGGTATTTGGAATGATTAATGATTGCCCTATTTATGGTAATCAATCAAGCTATAGTATCAAACGAAAATGAGCATGCCCCATATGTAAAGAAAATCCATATTGGATGCAATTAGAACATTGTAAGAAAAATATTTTTCTCGAATATCGTAGATTCTTAAACCCCAAATATCATTATCGAAAATAGAGAAAAATATTTAATGGTATATTTGAAGAAGATGGAGCTCATTTGTTGTTGATAAGTTATCAATTATACAAAAAGATAAAGCTTTTGAGAAATAAATTTTGAAAGCCTTTCGCTTAGGAACTTGTCATAAGTGTTTGGAAAAAATATCAATTTTCTTTGAATTGTCATATTAGAAGTCATTGTACGTAAAACATTTTCTTGAAGTGTTGCATGTTGAACATAATATTTGTGATAGTCATTGGCATGTTACTCTTGGTGCCAGGAAAGGTGCAATAGGCCATAACTAAATGTTCCATATGGGTACTCTTCAAACATAAGGAGTTTGGTATATGTTCCATTTTTCCTAAAAAGTAGTGATGGACCCTACTAAACTATGTTTCTTCTTTGAAATTATTTGTAGCAAAGTTATTGACCTTATGAAGCTATTGGCACAAAAGAAGGAAATTGTTGTCACCATATGTGAACTTAAGATATATTTTCCACCCTCATTTTTGACATAATGGTCCATCTTACAATTCACATTATCAAAGAAACATAATATTGTTGATCAACTTATATAAGGTGGATGTACCCAATAGAGCGTTACATGAAGATATAAAAAAGTACTGAAGAATTATGGTCGACTAGAGGATTGTCTTGTTGAATGATATATAGTTGAAGAAGTTGTTGCGCTATGTACTAATTACCTCTCCAATGTTGAATCCATAGGACTGCCCAAGTCATGTCACTCAGGAAGAACAAAAAGGGAAATGATTGGTCAAAATGATGTAGTAACCATGTAAAATGTCGAATCTAAGCAAGCACATTTATATATTCTATACAACATATATGAGGTTGAGCAATATGCTGAAATGTACAAGAAAAAACTGAAAGGTTTGAACCCTAATAGAAATGACAATTGGATAACAAGAGAACTCAATTGAACATTTACATCTTGGCTAAAAGATCACATTTTTTTAGAATTAGATTAAAATCCTAATTCAATTTCAGAAAGATTAAGATGGCAAGCAGTTGGTCTAAGTGTATATGTTCTTTCTTATTTTTATTATGTAACTAATAAGTACACATCTTATACAAGAGAATATGATCATCAAAGTACTCTGCAAAATAGCGACGTCATGCTCATAGGTCAATCTATGAACGTCTCAAGTGCCAAAGATAGAAATTCCTCAACTGCCTATATGTTATATTTTGGAGTCATTGAACATAATTATTATTCATTTGAAGTTAATTTATTTTTGATAGAGGTACTGTTTAATGTCTATAAATAATTATGAATTTTAAAAGTTATTGATATACATGTTTATTTTCAGTGTCCCCGCTAAGATAACAATTGTAAATATTATGTCTTGCAATTTATGAAAGAAACCACACCATTGAAAATGAAAACACTATTCCAGTTAATGTACATGAAATTAACTTTATTATTATTTGTAATCATTGACATTCAATATACTTAAGTTCTAAATCAATTTTGTGTTTTCTTTTTCATTTTAAGTGATTTCCTAACTATAAATGTGTTACCTACTATAAAGATAAGTTAACTGAGGTGAATGAGAATTATACTAGGTATATGATACGTAACGTTTTGGTGAGATTTTATCATTTTCTTGAATGTTTAAGTCTTAGATTTTGATTTAAATTTGGTTGTTAACATGACCCTATCAAAAGTTTTTACTATTGTAGTGTTTCTAGTAGTATACGGGTCATTTTGCTTTGAAATTTTTAGGCTTGAAACTTCTATTTACCACCCTCACCATGGATAGGCTATTTGGCTTTTAGCTTGTTATTAAGTGTTTATATTTGTTTTTTCATTTTACCCCTTAGTGGTCATTCTTAGTTACCCTAGAATCTTGTATGATCTATTGTTGGGTTTTTAGGTCTTTGATCTCATGGTGTTGCATGTTTGTTGAGTTATTTATGGTTTAAATTTTGTACGTACCCTATCTATATGTGCTTGGAGATAGTTTTCAGCTCTATCAATGGTTTAAAATTATTTATTTTATATAGCTTTCAAGTCTACTTCATGTTCTTGGCATGGCTTTGTCATGCCTTATCGTAGGATTGATGATGGATTATAACTTCTGAAGTTCCGACTATTATGTCTATTTTGATTTTTTTCTAAATATGAAAGTTATGTCTTTATATCTAACTAACCTATTTTGTATGTATAGTTGCCTTCATAAACAAGTATAATTATATCTTATATACAAACTACAAAAGACAAATTTTTTACTTCTATACGGGAAAGATGATAAAAACTACATGAAGAGAATCATGATTGAAATTGCTAAAGAGAAAAGAGTTGATCAAATACTAATGTTGTTTGGGTGTGCACATATATGTTTAGTTGGGTGCAAAGCCTTATGAGATTTATATAATGTTTAGGTGCATAGATCGTGGGCAGTCTATTGATATCAATTGCTTTGTTTTAAAATTGACATATAATTGGTTGCAGAGGAAATATTTGTATACTTTGAGAAACTTGTCTTTTTAGTATTTTCATCATTTTAGATAAGTTAATATTAATGCATTTGACCTTTAAAAAAATGATTTTAGTTTGCGATGTTTATACCTTGAAATTTGGTTTAAAAAAATTGTGTTAGATAGTGTACTATTATAATATATTGAAAAGTAATATTATACAAATTTAAAAAAAATTGTGTTAGATAGTGTACTATTATAATATATTGAAAAAGTAATATTATAAAAACACTTATTGTAATAGAAGCACTGAAAAAAGAATTCTTTGAAATTTCATTCAATATCTAGGTATAATAGCACATTTGAGAAAAACGATATTTAACATCAACCTATACTAGCGCTTAAAAAGTGTTATAAATCGAAATTTTATTTTAATATCGACAACATTAATGGCGCTTATAAGTGCTATGAAAGACCAACGTAAGTGCAATAGAACACATGGCAAAGTGGAGGAGAGCGAAAAAATAATATTAAAAATAAATATAGTATACTTTCTATATCCCATAATTACTAAGTCATTTGATTATTTTATATTTATTAAGAAAAATATATAAAAAAAAATTTAATTTCAGAAAATTATTTTTATTAGATATTAGTGCATTGTCAATATTATAAATATACAGTAAAATATATAACATTGAAAGTGATACATGTAACATTCATTAAATAATATAATAAAAAACATTAAAAATTTAATTAATCATTCATTTTAAAATAATTTTTATTTTGAAAATAGATTAATTATTATAATACGGAAAAGAAAATATATTAAAATGGTGTTAATAGATTTATATCAAACAATCATTTCTCATTAATTAAATGTAACATAGAATTATCGTGTGCGAAGAATAGAATCTTCTTGCTTAATTTAAGGATAAGTAGGAATATTTTGTGGCTTAAGTTATCCTTTATTACTACTCTAGACTTTTGGCTTGAAGTAGACCATGATTTTTCAAATAAATAAAGGCTATCATTTCAATTGAACAAACAAAAACTATAGTACCTAAGTCCTATCATTGAATAAATAATTAAGAATATTTTGTATCCACACACCCCGAATGTGTTCGAGCTCTTTTAGTGTCACTGAAAAGTAGTAAATGTAATTTTTTTCTTCAAATGTTTACTAAATTATAATTTTTTATTTTTTAAAATGTTCACTAAATGATAAGTTTTTATTTTATTTTAAATTGAGGCAACCTCCGATTGATTATTTTTCTAAACCAAAAATTTACACCATCGAACAACACCGACACGAGCCTCTCTTTTGATAGAGAAAATTTTCCATGAGAATTGACCCCTTAGAACTTGGAAAGGATACTAAACTACACTTCTTTTAATTTGATCAAAAAGTTACTAATTTAATTTGTAACTTTAAATTAATTATTAAATATATTTTTATTTCTTTTAAATATATTAAAAACTTTTTAGTCATTTTAAATTTTTTATTATCAATTTTTATTTTTATTTTTTTATAAAAAAATTTATGTCTTGTGATTTATTGACTTATTAATTAATGATTTTAATCTTTAATTTAATAATTTAATTTTTAATTTAAAATTATATAAATTAATTAAAATTTAAGATTAAATATTAAGTTATTAAACTAATGATATTTTAATTTTAAAATCTTATCAATTATATTCATAAAAAAAATCACTTGAAATATATGACATAACCTTTTTCTAGAAAAATAAGAATTAAAATTGTTAACAAAAAATTTAAAAAAATCAAAATTCAAAAAATTGTTAATATATTAAAAAAATTAAAACATATTTAATCTTTAAATGAAATAGAAGTTGAAAATGATACAGTACTACAGAGCACTCCTTTCAACTCGGTCAAAAAGTTATTAATTTAATTTGGATTAAGATGAAATAATATCCTTAATCGAGCAAGTATCGTGCTCAAGTGAATGACCAATTTAGACCGAATTAAATGACCAAACAGTTCGTGAATACATCAACATCAATAATTGATGTTTTCAAAAGATTTAGGATTGAGTGTTAATTAAAGTAGTAAAGCAGGAGCACCGATGATTCCAAGATTGATTTATCGAAATAAAAATAGATTCCAAAAATGTTTTCATGAATATGTCGAATCAATTAGTTGTTGCAAAACAGCTACTTCGTTTTTTTAAAATAAAATTTAGAATAAGAGAACGGTGTTTTAATCTAAGATAGGAGATACTTTTTAGTTATTAAATATTTAAAATATTTATACTATGTCGATCTAACACTTATCATTTTACCACAATACTAAAAACTGCAAAATCCAAAAATACTAAAAACTGCAAAATCCAAAAATACCAAAAAACCGCATAACTTCAAATATTATTGAATGTATGTAGATTCTTTATAAAAAAAATCACTCGAATTCGATCAAATTTTAGAATTATTTTTAAAAACCAAACCACAAATATAAAGTTTAGTGCTTATTTTCTTTTAGTAGTATGAGATATTATATTATACTATCAATGTTACTTTTTAATAATACTTATTTATTTTATATAAGTATTAAAAAATATTTTACAAATTATAATTTAGATAAAAAAAAATTAATTTAATATAAACCACATTATTTTAGATCGGATCAGATAAATTTTTTTTATAGTTGTCATCCAAACCAAACTACAAGTATTTTAATTTTGAATAGAATAGTATTTTGTCTTAAAATCAATTCAAACCGCACCCTAATACTCATAAACTCAACACATATAGAGGCCAAAGACTAATTATTACATGAGGCATTTTATAGCCTAAAATAGTATTTTGATAAAATTACTAAAAATTGTCAAAAATTAATTTTTAGATACCTTAGAAAATAAAATTATTTATTGAATTAATATAATCTTTTTCGTACAATATAACTTTTTCAATCGTTAATAAAAAGTCAATTAATTTAATAGTTGTTTGTTCAATATTAATTTTAACTAAGATTTTATTAGTTTAAGTTTCAAAAAATTTATAATATGAGAATTTAAATTAAATACTTTTTTGTAGGTTTTTTTGTTAAATAAAATTTATTTTTTCTAGACGCATAAAATGATTGCTTTAATGGCTTTATCGTTGGACTTATCTGAATATACATAGATCCTAATTCTAATTATAAAGGAAAACTAGAGTGATACTTTGATGACGAGCCATTAGAAAAGATGCAATAATGGTTATGAACAAGGACACTAAAAGTGTTTGCTTCCCATTTTTTTTATAACTTGAATTTGTATTTTAATTATAATATATTATTTACACTATTTATGTACTTACTCTATGGCTAGCAATGAACTTAACAAACTGAAAAATAATACAAGACTCCATTATGAACTTGATTCATGAATCAAAGAGATCAAATTTAAGCTAAAAGTAGATATTACTAAGTAGATGAATTGAACTTAAGCTATTACAAAAATCATTTTTCCCAATGAAAATTCGACATTTTGAGGAGCAAATTTTTCAAAAATCCATTAGAACAAGCAACGATTTTCTTTTATGACAGGAAAAAATTATTTTTGGGACACAAAATCCTATAAAAATTTTAGTACATGAGAACAAGTTTGAATTTCAAACATTTTGAGGAGCTAATCCCTCGAACAAATATCTAAATGTGACCTTGATCATTTTATTGGAGAGTATGCTGGCACAACCCTTTCTTAGAGGTATACCCTTGAGAAACACTTGGAACTCTTGTGCATGTGATTGTTCTTAGTCATTGGGAGGCGTAGGTCAGAATCTTCCTTTCTTAGGGATTTTAGAGGAGTATAACTGAAAAATATTGCAAATTGTTTGTTTATAATCTCACAACAGCCTTAGTTCTTCATTCACTTCTTATTTTATACTTCTCTGATATAGTGCATCTAATATGTGTTAGTTTTACATTCATTTCTCATTTCATAGTTCTCTCTTAGAAATGTCACTTATATGTGTTACTATATACTATTACTATGAATAGGGGCTTCTCGGCATAGGCTTTTGAGAGTCTTTGGAAGTATATGTTTGGGATTTGTGTTTAACCTTTCGGATTCAAGTTATAAATAAGGGAGAAACCTTTATGAGCCCATTTCTTCTTCCTCTTCTTCTTCTGTTTATTTTTGTAAGCCGTCTCATCTTCCTTCCTCAGATATTTTATTGGTTAGTTCCCTTTCTTTCCTCGATCTGATTTGATTTTAACGGTGTTCTTTGAATGTGTTTCTTGCTGTTATAATTAAATGTTCACATGTCATTTCCTCATCTTGTAATTCTTTGATTCTGACCATCATCCACAATGGATCTTGTTATGGTTTATGTCTCTTTCTATATTGTGGAGGGTAGTTTTGGGAGTTTCTTCTTTTCCTCTTCTCGATGTGGATGATTGTGTTAGATATCATCTTTGTTTCTAGGATTTATTTCTCTATTCTTCGCATTTAGTGTAATTTTGAGCTTCTTCCATCTTCTTTCATTCCTTCTCCGTCAAAGTGGATGAATGGTTATAATTATTTTTTTCTCTCACTCTCATCCATTTTGATCAAATCAGGGTTTGAATTGGTCGATGATAGAGCATCGACTTCGAGAGTACAAATATTTCCTCTAGAATTCCAAGATATGAATTAGGTTATTGATGAGCTTCTTGGGGCAGTCTCTATTTTCTTGGAATAGGGATATACCTCAGCCGCATTCAGGAAAGTGGGATCGAGGAATAATTGGACTACTAGGAGGCATGAGCCTACAAAGAGGATATGCAGTGACCCCAACAATTATGCGATTACTATGTATGAATCGGTTTTTAGGCATATGGGATTCCGCCTTCCCTTTAGACAGATCGAGATAATGGTCTTGGATCATCTCCAAATTACCCCTTTGCAACTTCATCCAACCTACTAAGATTACATTATTGCTTTCCAGATCACATGTCGATTTGTGAAATTGGTTCATGTTGTTCCATTCTTTTTCAATATGATTTTGTTACTTCAGCATAATGTAGGATCCTATATTGAAACAACGACATGTATCTTCCTCCAAATAAGTGCTCTAATTTCAATCGGGATCACAAATTTGGACCTATAAGTAAGTCGGAAAGGAGTTTCGTCCATCTTTGAGTGCAGTGTCGTTCGGTAAGCCCGAATAACATGTGTAGTAATTTGGCCTAGACGCATTCAACGTGTAGAGTTCCATTGCGGGAGCTAGATGAATATCGACATTCTTTTGACATTTTTCATACTTTGGTACGAATTCTTATGTGCATTTCTTCATTGATGGACGGAAGTATCCAACCCTCAAAAACAAAATTGCCTACTCCTCTCCCCCTAATTGGTGGTCATAAGTTCCCTCATAGACCTCTTTCAATACATAAGTGGCTTCTTCATCGTCTAGGAATTTTAGAAGTGGTACATAAAATATGGGTTTGTACATATCTCTTTCTATTATGGTAAATGTTCAAGCTCATCTTCAGATTTGAGAAAATAATATTCAACCATACGAGACAATCTCACTCATGATATATTTATTATTGGAATCATCTAACTGGTAGTGGGTGTTTAGATTGCAATTATGGTGGTGCAAAGGTCAACACTTGATGAGTGTAAGGTTTCTTGAATCACCATATTTATTCCTCTAGGAACCAACACCCACGCCAACTTAGATAGGATGTCAAACATGATGTTTTCTTTCCTTGGAATGTGTTCTACCTCTATCGTGTCAAACATGTTCATCTTTGCTTTGACAAGGGTCGGATATTTCTATAGCATATGGTCTTTGGCTTGATCATCCCCTTTTATTTGAGATGCTACCAATTGATAATCAATTTTCACTTATGACATTTCCAAGACCCATTTCTTCGGCTAGATTCATTCCCACCAAACAAGCTTTATACTTTGTTTGGTTGTGCGAGGTTAGGAATGAGAAAGTTAAGGACATCTCTACCATAATCTCTGCATTATTTTCCAATAATAGATTTGCTCAACTACCCTCACAATTTGAAAAAATGTCAACGAACATTGTCCATTCTTTAGTAGTTTTTTTCTTTGTTTGGCACTGCCGTATCCGCTATGAAATTCGCCAATGTTTGGGCTTTGAGCATTTTATTTGATTCGAAGGTGATATCGAATCCGGATAACTCTATCAATCATTTGGTCATCCTCTAGGCTAGGTCGGGTTGAAACAAAATATGCTTGAGGTAAATTTGTCCTTATCATAATTGGGTGGGCGAGGAAATATTGCCTTAATTTTTGAGTTGCCACCATTAAAGCCAATGTTGTTGGTGAAAAAGTATTTTAAATACAATCATTTAGTTAATGTGTAATTGATAAAAAATACATATAAATAAAGAACAACTATCCTCTAAATAGATATGTTAAGTGTGCATATTAAACACAAAATTTATGTTAAAAACTATTCAATGTAGCCTAGATTACAAGTATATTAGAGATCTTCTATTGGAACAAAGAGTAAAAGAAATATTGCGGAAACAAATACATCTAAGCATGCGTTGCTATATAATGTTTATCCTCTAATGAACAGAAGAGGCAAAAGAAACAAATAATTCATTTTATCTTGACACTATAAAGTATGGTGATACACGCCATTGTTGTCACAAGCTTCAGTTGACTCAGGGATGCAAGCACTACAAGAAATTAAGGATTTTGTGAGGGCCAAAAGCCGTCACAAAGGGAAAAAAACAGCCACAAAGGTGGCTTTTGCGAGGGCTTTTGGCAGCCACAAAGAAGCTGGTCACAAAATTTTGTGAGGGCTTTTGCAGCCACAAAGTGCCTGAAACAGGTTGGCATTTGTGATGACTTTTGTAGCCACAAAAGACATGCATTTGTGAGGGCTTTTGCAGCTACAAAAGTCTGCCTTTGTGAGGGCATAGACCGCCACAAATGACAAAACGAATTTAACTGATTGGACATTTGTGAGGGCTTTTGGCCGCCACAAAGGAATTGATGAAATGCTTACTGGACCTTTATGAGGGTTTTTGGCCGCCACAAAGGAGTTGCTGAATATACTGACTGGGCATTTGTGAGGGCTTTTGGCCGCCACAAATGCCAACGTAATTAAAAAAAATAATAATTAATTAATAGTTTATTATAATAGTTTATTATAATATTATATATAATAAATTAATAGTTTATTATAATATTATACATAATAAATTAATTAAATTATAATATTAAAATTTAAATTATAATTAAATTTAATATATATATATATAATAAACTAATCTTAATATAATTAAAAATTTAAAATAAAATATTTAAATTAAAAGTAAAGATTAATAATTAAATTAAAGATTAATTTAAATAATAAAATATTAATAATAAAATATTTAAATTAATAATTATAATTAAAATTAAATATTAATTTAAATTAATGTAAATTATAAATAAATTATAATTTAAATTAATCTTAAATTAAAATTTAAATAAAATTAAATATTAAATATTAAAATTAAAATAAATATTATATATAAAAACATAATATTAATAATAACTAAAGCTAACATGATAGTACTACTTGAAGGACCTATGTTATAATTCTCCAAAGATGTACTAGTATTAGGCGCGACCGGATACTCTTCTCCATGATTAGTCCAAATCCAGTAGTTAGACATAAATCCGTCTGCATACAGATGCACTCTTATTTCATCTTCACTTTTAAACCGTCTACATCGACATAAACAACATGCACATCTCATTCCCCCTTCATCTTGGACAATTTTTTGCACTCTCGCAAAATTGAGAAAGTCTTCGACCTTGTTAGCAAAACGTTGTTTAAGACCCTTTCTTCCGGGAAAATTTCTATCGTACATCCAACTACGGTCTAAAATTTTAAATGATGTTTTTTTAAAATTTTAAATGATGTTTTTTTAAAATTTTAAATGATGTTTTTTTAAAAATCAAGACTTATTTATAACAAAAAATAGTAATATTATCAATTTTATTAATGTTTTTTTAAATAATAAGTATATTAAAACTAATATATTTTAACTGTGGTTTGAAACTTTAATTTATCATATATTAATATGTAAACAACATCATTCCTATTTTTTTAAAAATAAATTTATAAAACTAATCTAAATATATATACTACAAATCTATATTTTATAAATAATATAAATATATATATTTACTAATCTAAATTTAAAATATATAAAATACTAACTTGAATATCGAGTAGCGTCTGACTTCAAGCTTTCACTCACGTACGATGCTTTCAAGTCTTCGAAATAATTAACAAGCACTATAAAAATAAAATTCAATAACATTAATTAGTTTTATCAAATTAAAAAATAAAATTATAAAATTACATACATAATATAATTTAAACTTACCAAATTTATATGAAGAGTAATTTTGTGTAGAGTGAAGGAGGAGAGAATAGTGAGAATGAAGTTTTAGAGAGAAGTTGGATGTGAAAAAATGAAGTAGGAGGGTGAGAGATATATATAGTATTGGCCTTGAGCATTTGTGGTGGCCAAAGCAGCCACAATGCCAACGGCTATAAGGACTTTGTGGCGGCCTTTGCCGCTAGTAAGGGTAACGGTCAGCTCCACTTGTGACGGCCTGAGCGGCCAGAAAATCCAGATGGATTTGGGCGTCTTTTGTGGCGGCCTTTGCAGCCAGTAACGCCACGTTCCCAATCCTTTGTGGCGGCATAGGCTACCACAAATACCCTGGTCACATCAGCTCGTTGTGACGGATCTGGCCCTCACAAAAATCATTTTTGTGGCTGTAAAAGCCCTCACAAAATCCTTAAATATTTAACTGGATTTTAAACTGCCTAAGCCCTCACAAAATCACAATGTTGTGATTTTGTGAGGGCTTAGGCAGCCACAAAATTCAGTTAAATATTTAAAAATTTGTGAGGGCTTTTTCAGCCACAAAAGATGACCAATTTCAATTTTAGCCTTTGTGAGGGCTTTTTCGGTCACAAATTTGTGAGGGTTTTATTCGGCCACAATATATTTATAAAGTTGGCCACAAAATAAGGTTTTTCTTGTAGTGAAGAAACACAACACTTCAATTCCTTCTGATGAACCCAATATGGATTATGTACCTTTGGCTCTAACAAGTGTTACAGGAATTCTTTTGCCACTGCCTCTAACAAGTGTGATGAGGAATTGACTTCCTTTGCCTCTGAAAATATCATCAAGCATCTAATCATCTGACTCTAAACTTTTATGTATCCTTTGATAAATTCAATGGCTTTGGAAAAGTCAACACTCTAACAAAAATTAATAATTTGATGTTATGCAAGACATCATTTGATCAATATATCCTATGTTGGTGTGCATCCTCTGATAATCATCCAGATAACCTACTAGCTCTAATGGTTTGTAGAACAATACTCTGATTGTTCTATCATCAAATCATGTACCATATGTTTCCTCTAATTGTCGTACATATTTTAAAGATTGATTTCAAGGAGTCATTATTGACCTCAACAAATAGATTAATCTTCAATGGTTCAATTGATGAAATCTATGAAGATGTAGGCTATCTTACAGCAAACAAAGTACACATGTCTAACCCTAAAACGTACAAAGGTTATACCCTAAAAGACTTCCAATATAAATATCTCAATAGACATTTCCTCTTTATATTTAAAATGAAATTGTTCAATCAAAAATAACGAGAGCACAATATTGAGCAAAAAGTACAAATCTAAAAAGCTAAAAACTCATCAAAAAAACATGAATAAAATCTCCTTAGTAGAGAACTATTAGAATTGATGTATATCGACCAAAGTGTCCTCATACAGTGGAACTAGTATAGGATTGAATATGTAACATCCTATAAATGAGAGTTACAATCCTCGAAATATACTTTTTGTTAAACTAGACACAAATTAAGACTGATGTAAATTAGCTCGATAGTGGAACAACTCTCTCATTTTCAAAGAGGTACCTGAAAAGGTACAAAAATCATCATGAACCTCAACGGCATGATGCCAATATGTTAGAGAAAAGTTCTAGGAACGACAACCTAGAGAAGCTAGAGAAAAATACTTAAAGCTTGATGAGGCAGAGTTAAGAATACTTGTACAACTATTTATTGGAAATAGTGGATTAAATCATCGACTGTACTAAGGCGAAGTCTCTTTGTAAGGTGAGGACTAGAGTTAGCAACATATTGATGTGAACTACTATAAAATATATGTGTCTCCTTTATTCCCTTTTATCTTTCACCTCTTAGATATTTATGATTCAATCTTACCTTATCTAAATCTCCTTTAATAGTAGGTTGAATGTTGTGATAAAGAACAAAATAAAATCTAAAATAGTTTCAAAATAACCAACGCAATTTAAACCCCTCCCCAATTTCTTGTGTTTTACAATACCTTCAAATGCCATCTTATCAATTTTATAATGATGGGTCTCTAATTCCTTTAAAGTCTTACAAACAAATTATACAAATTTTTGCTCTCTGTCGATTTCATTAATTAGCACAACACTTATTGCCTCAATATTAACAACTCGATAGATAAAAAGATTTTCTCTAGAATTTGGACGAGCAAGTACGGGTGGTCGTGAAAGCAAAGTCCGTCATTTTTCCAAGGCAGCCTTACATTATGGTGTCCACTCGAATTCAATTTCTTTTTTTAGAAACTTGTAGAAAGGAATGTGTGTAGGGAGGATCTTGCAATTAAATGAGGCAGTGTTGCTAATATTTCGTTAAGATTTTGTATGTCTTTCTTTGAGGCTGAACTTAGCATTTCAACTATTGTTTTCCAATAGTCGAGGTTCGCCTCAACTCCTTTTCCAATAAGGTAAAACCCCCAAGAACTCTCTACTTTGATCTCAAACGTATATTTCTGTACTCCAAATATTTTGTTCATCCATTGTTGATACATCGCAATTGCATTTTTAAACCTCAAGGGCTTAACATTGTAGCAGTAATTACCGGAATTTGTCAAACAAACCATTTGTTCTATCTGGTCGACGCATAGGGATTTGATTGTAATCTAAATAGTGTGTCCAGAAATGTTAAAAGTTTGAAACCTAAATATTGCGTCCATATATGTTAAAAGTTTGAAACCGGAAGAGTTATCTAATAACTTGTCTATATTTGGGGTGAATAAGCATTGTTAGGCCAAGCTTTGTTGAGATCACTATAATCAATGTATAGAATGACTTAATTATTTCTCATTTTAACAAATACAGGGTTAGAGAGCCAAGTTGTATACTTGGTCTCAATTACAAAGTTAGCTTTCACTAAATCAACAACTGCCTTCTTGGTAACTTCGGCCTTCTTTGCGACTGTTTCCAGCAGCATTGTGCGACCCAACAATACTTTAGATCAATAGAAATTTTATGGAAAGCAACCTCGTGCTCTATTCTTGGCATCTCGACTGCATTCCATGAAAATAAATTTGCATTGTCCTTGAAACAAGTGGTGAGATCTTTTTTTACTTGTGGTTCAAAGTCACCTCTTATCTTCACGACTTTTCCTAGCTCATCTATTAACTCTACTTCTTCGAAGGATCTGTCCATCTTTGGTTGCATCTACCCATTTTTGACAAAGTCAGTTACTCTAGATATCTTAGTGCAGTCCATACTAGAATCGATATATATCATTAGTATATTGACGGTTGAAACATATTTTTCTAGTATTACAATCTTAGATTTCAACTATGAATCTATATTATAATTCTTTAGTTAAGCTAAGAACCATTGCTTGGTTGTTTCAACATCGACCTCTAAGTTTCCAACTTATTCATTGGTAATATGATATCTTAGTTTCAGGTGGAAAGTAGATGAAATTGCTCACACTACAACTAAAGTAGGTCTTCCCATGATGCAATTGTAGATTGACTTGCAGTTTACAACTAAAACTGATTTTTTATGGTTTTTATAGATCTGCCACAACTAAAAGGGACTATTAAGAGTATTTAACTGATGCGTAAGGTATGTGATAGGCTACACTCTAGTAAATCGTGCTAGTCTGTGAGATACTGCACCTCGTTAATTAGTATTAAGGTTTATAAAATGCGGTACAATTATGATTTACGCCCCTTCGAGGAAGATTTTCGTTGGAAATTCCAGAATCATGTGTATTGACATATACGCATTGCATTAGGTTGCTTGACACACGATTCATGTTTGTTATATTATGATGATTGTATATACATACTCGGTTTTTGTTTGTTATTGTGTCGTAATTGCTTTGAAGTGTGAATTTGTTTTGATTAAGTTTCAATGTAATTATATGTTCATAATTAATGTTATGAGTGTTTGATGTGTGATTGAGGTGCGAATTTATGGAGATTAATTTGATATAAATTATGGTTCAAAATTGATATTATGAATGTTTGAAGTGTTATTGATGGACTTTGTATCGTAAATGTTAAATGACTCACAGCCTTTTTAAAACTGAAAAACTTGCAAAATTTAGTAATCGTATTCGGCTACATGTAGTGTGTAGTCGAATACACATATGTAATATTCAGTTTTTATGTAAAGTTTCCACGTCATATTCAAATAAAAAACCTTGTATTCGAATACGAATATGTTGTTTTTGCCACTAACTTGACTTGTATTTGGCTACAAAAATGTTCTATTCAAATACGATAGTGCAGATTGTCAAAAACTTCATTTTTCAATATTGTTTATGTATTTTTGACATATGAAAACTCTTTCGAGGAGTATGCTAAGACGAAAGGTTCTCTTGAGCATTTGAAAATATAAGAATTGTGTTTTGTTGTCTTGGGTCAAGCATGATATGCTTAAGTAGTTTATTGTTTCTTATAAGAAACAATGTGCCTTGTTGTACTTTAGTTGGAAAAGTAGTTAAAACATAGAACATTAGTCGACTTTGGTTGACAAGTGTCTCTGAGTTCCTTAAATGTGTCGGTCTAGGAAAGACAAGGTTGAAGCAAATCATGACGGCATGGGATTTATGAAGTGGTTCCAAGGATACAGAGGTTATGTTGTTGTTGTTAACTCGAAGACGATGGATATAGATGGATTAACGTTAGACTAATAGGGAATTTTAAGTAAAGATCTAAGTGGATAATTTTTTTAAGAAAAGTATTTGATGTTTTCCTAGTACATTTCAGGACGAGATTGGATGGAGTTTGATAATTTTCAAAAAGATGTGAACACCATGGAATTGTTGAGAAGACGAGGCTTCCACTTGGAATAGCATTTGATGCTTAGGTTGTCAACGAAAGAGACTTGTATTGAAGTTAAGGGGAATTACACATTAGGGGTGAATACTACATTGAGTAAATAAAGGACGCTTGAGGAATAGTCGATACCTTGAGTGGTAAGGTCGAGCATTCGAGTTAAAACTAGATTCGCGACTTCGATTGTTAAGTATGAATCTCATGACGATTATAGGAGTGAGACTATATATTTTGTTTGTAATTGACAAATCTTTGTGAGGTTTAAGAGATAAGAAGTATGGATAATGATATTGGATGAAACTATAGATGCGTAACTGTGAATTTTGAGTGATGTCTCGATAAACATAGGGATATAGATTAGTCTTTAATCACCATTTAAGACATATTAGTCTTTAAGACCTAACCATATATATAGATTTTCATAATTGATATTGTGCATCTCCAATTAAGAAAGCAATATCAGAGAATGTAACTACCAAAGGATGTCACAAATACATTCAGACACCTAACAGATTCAAGAATTTGAGTAGAGGATAAACAAATTTGTCTTCTTCCAAGCATTGAATTTTATCAGAGCATTGACTATCTAGAATGTTGACTTCTTATTAGAGTCAAACAATACAATGCTTGTCAAAATTATGAGATGCGGACGATCATTTTGCTTGACACATTCATTAAAGGTAAATGGTTATTTTTCTTGACATACTTATCAGAGACAGATGATTATTTTGCTTTTCACACTTATTATAGGAAAATTATCATTTGGCTTGACATACTTATCAAAGGCCGAACATTCATATTGTTGCTTGTATTAACGGATCCACCATATGCACATTCATCAGTCATACACAACTTTAGTAGCTTATTTGGTGTCACATTGAACTTTGTTTAGTAGACACCACTTTATTTGTTCATTAGAGGATCTAGCTTATACCAGATCATTGACTTGACACATTCATTAAAGGCAAATGGTTATTTTTCTTGACATACTTATAAGAGATAGATGATTATTTTTCTTTTCACACTTATTATAGGAAAATTATCATTTGCCTTGACATACTTATCAAAGACAGAACATTCATATTGTTGCTTGTATTAACGGATCCACCATACGCACGTTCATCAGTCATACACAACTTTAGCAGCTTATTTGGTGTCACATTGAACTTTGTTTAGTAGACACCACTTTATTTGTTCATTAGAAGATCTAGCTTATACCAGAATATTGACTTGTATTTCTTTTGTCTTTAATACTTTGACTTGAACTGCATATCGCAATACTTCTTATTACTATATTATGACTTGCTCTATTAGTAAACTTTATTGCTTGTTTATTAGGAGATAATATTATGTGTTTAGAAACACTTAGATTATTATTTCTTACTTACTTGTAATTTATGTTACCTTAAAATAGATAGTCATTAATATAAATTTTTGTCTTCTAACTTAATATGTGCACTTAGCAAATACATGTAGGTGATAATTGTTCCTTATTTGTTTGTTTTTGTTATATCAACTAGAGAAATGTAGCTAAAACCACTTTTGCACTACTCGTGTGACCGCAAGAGAGATATAGCTCTTGTATCGAGGAATAGGACCCCATTTTTCTCCTTCTTTCGCCCTTTCTCTCTCGGGTTGTCCTTCCCTCTTTCTTGCTGGACTATTCTCATGTTCGTAGGAATCGAATATGGTTTCATTGGCTTTCAAATGTTCTTCATATATGTATTCCATTGCTATTTCTAATAGGTTATTCAAACTTTGGGGTACTTTAAGCATAATGCTTTATGCAAAGACGCTCCCACAACTCAGTCATTGCCTTAGAAGTTAGGTTTTGATTCGATCTTTTGCATCCCTTACGTGTACGGCTTCCTTTGTAAATATTTTGATCTAAGTCCGCAAATGTTTATCTTTCTTTTTATCGGATAAATCCAAAAGTTTCGAACAATTTTTGTTGTTTACAAGATGCGCCGAAGTGAGCTATAAATTTCATGCATAACTCTTCCCACGAATGTATGTATCTTGGTTACAAGTTTTTGAACCAATTCATTCTTATTTTTTTTGGAGTGAGGCAAATATGTTGCATTTCACCAAACCCCTGACATTACGGAATTTGAGAATGGTGTCAATCCTTTGGACTTAGGGATGGAGTAGTTGTTAATCTTGTTTGAGAAAAAGCATTCTAGTGACACCTCTCATTGTCGAAACTAGATGTGTTCAGGGAACTTTCACAATAGCTATTTTATTTGGAGGTGGGAAGAGTGACTTTGGTGCGGTGAATGGCTTCTTATCCTTCTTTGGGGTGATCGCTATCCCAACTCTTACAGCAATGGCGAGACAGAGACCTTTCCCTTGGTGGTTTCATAACATACATCACTACTAATGGAGAATGGTGAAACATCCGGAGTTGAGCGATTGACACTACATTTTCGTGAGGTGTTTCACCTTTAGAGGCCATTGGTACAGATATTGAGGTTTCTTAAATAGTTAGATCGTTGCCAAAAATTAGGTTTTGGTTGTATTCCACCCTTGTTAGGAGTTCATTTTGCTCGGCGATAAAGGGGGATTGTCCCCAGACGGTGACAACTAGGGTACAAAGGAGTTATGTGGCATTGCCTTCTACTATAGGTTGTGGTTGGTAGAGAACATCAAGCATTGTTGCCAAATCGATGGATAGAATAGTCGTGAGACTCTCAAATTAAGTGGACTAAGGATCTGGTTGATGATCAATTGTCATGTTTGTCGCCTTGGTAGCGGACTCTTTGGGGCAATGGGTCAAACTCAAGAACTTTGACGGGTGGTGGTGGGACATGGATAAAAGGTTCCCACACGCAGTGCCAGTATTCAATAAGGTCAGCTATTAGTTGTACAAGCATTCCAATAGCACAAAGCTCCAAATTGATGAAGGTCCCAAATTTTTCTTTTAATGTTAACAAAATGATGGTGAATTTTTTTTTTTTTGTTAAAAATATTTTTAAATTTTACAAAATTATGAAAAAAAAAATATATATATATTCACTTCTAATCTCTATTTTAATTTCGTAAGAATATTTTTATCAATTAAAAATATTTTTTTTTACAAAAACATCATTTTAGTATATCATGGATAAAGAAAAATACTGGTATAAAGTTTTATCAGGTACTTCATATTTTGAAGTGATAATTTAAGTCATCAATTTTATCCTATTTTACTATCAATTTTATTTATTAAAATATAAATCACCATATACATATATAGATTTTTAAACAATGTAATACAATTAAAAAAAAACATATCTACATTATTTTCATCCATAATATTCTCAAATTATATTTTTTTTCAAAGAAAAAATGATGAAAATACATTTATTTATACTATAAATAAAATAGACATTAATAAAAAAATTATAATACTATATTGATTATTCAATCATAATATAAAATATTATTCGAATATTATTGACAACTTAACAAAATCTCTATGATTTTTTATTTTTTTTATAAAATAATACAAAATATCTTCCTGAAAAAAATAAAATATTTTAATATATTAATTTTAAAATAAAGTATTTAAAGAAAAATCATATATATAAAAAACCCAAAATTTGAATTCACTTTATTTAAATTTCAAAATTAAAGTGAAATATTGTAAAAAAAAATTGAAAATAGGAAATATAGAAATTTGGATCACTTTATTTGAATTCCGAAATTGGGTTTTGGCGGTGATGAGAAAACCAAGGTAAAAAAAACTAGAGAGAAGATCAAATGTATGTGTAAATTGAGAGAGTGGGGCATGTGGTTGATTCAACAACAGTGAATCTAAGTCTACCATAGCCTCCTCGCTAATAAATCACTCCAACAAAATTAACTTAAACAAATGTGAAAGTCATTCATGGAAACTAGAAGTATATCATATATCATATGCAATCAAAAATTACATTATTTGCATAATGAACAAACTTAGCTACCGTAACAAAATTACCAAACTCCCCAACCGTACCACAAACCCACCAAACAAGCCCAAAACATAAGGTCCCAAAAAAAAGCAAAAAATAAAAATAAAAATAAAAAGAAAAGAAATATCTCATTCTACATACACTGATGACTCAAGATGGATCATCAATGATCAAGAGCATTAGGACCAGTACAGTAATTGAGCACATGACTCCAAAGCCACTGTACTAGAAACTTCCGTCTGATTCCATTCATATTATACGTGGCACCATCACGAGCGTCCAAAACTTGACCCGTATATGAACCACCACCACCAGTACCGTAAATACCCTCACACAAATCCGCAATCTCAACGGGAAAACTAGGATCTGAACCAGCATACCAAGCATTCGCTAACGGATTACTTGCCAGCTCAGCAATCTCATGTCCAATAACACTTATCATTCCGTCAACTCCAACGTCACCGTTAGGTGACTTAAACGGTTTAACATTAGGGATATATGCGGGTACAGCGAAGGGATATGCACACATACCTGGACACAGTTTTTCAGAATTACCCACCCACGCGTACGGTAGCGTGTAACCAACAAGTGAAGGGAATGTGAAATAGTGGAACCCACATGCTGACGTGCAGAAATCTTGAACGTACACGTCATCAGAGGTTAATAAAAGATAAAGACCGCTTCGAGGGTTAATCGGTAACGGTTTTGTTTTTGCGGTGATAGCGCTTTTGATAACCGACTGTATTGTTAACCGTGTGAGGGATTTTCCGTGTGAGTAAAACCGGTCGTTTTTTTCTGAACCGAGTTGAACCGTATTTGAGATGTTGGACCCGGTTTGGTCCGTGTAAAGCATAACAGTTTTCCACCAACCGGAAACCGAAGGATTCGGTGAGTTTTTAGCGGAGATTGAGTTTATAAACTCACGGATTATTTTTTTCTGGCTGCGTTGCCAGTTACCGTACCAGATTGTGTGGACGGTTATGATGTTTGTTAAGACAGGTCCCATGTGGTACCTAAGTTTTACGAATTCCGATGAGCCTTCGTATTTTTTGGAAGTTCCGAAGGCATAATCGGTTAGGTTCCTTGTTTGGGGGTTTTGAGGCCACGGACGGTAGCCGGTAGTTGGAACCGCCGTGAGGAGGAATGAAAGAAAGGTGACTGTGAGGGTTAGAACAACCGTGGACGGCGGTGGAAATGGTTTCAACATTTTGAGAGAGTGGGAGTAGATGAGGTTTGGGGTTACCGAGCTGAGGGGCCTTAAGTACAAAGCATGATGTTTCAGAGAGTGAGGTTCCTTTTATTGTACAAAGAAAAAGCTTTTTATTTTTTTATTATATTTTGGGAGAATTTTGTAAAAGGAACAGTGAATAAATTTGAGTTAACCTGCGAAGTTTTTGGGAGTAAATATCAGTCAAAAATAGTTGTACTACTCAATTTTTTTTAATATAAACGATTTTTTTTTACTATTTGTTATATAAAACATATTGATCTTAAGTAATTTTATTTTATTTAATAATATTATTAAGAAATTTCAAATTTTACTCACATAATATTTGGTTTTATATAACTTAAGTTTGATTAAAATAATTATTTACTTACATTTCAGATAATAATTGTAAGTACATCGATATATATAGATGTTTGAGAATTCAAAAATTAAAATATATAAGTTAACTATTTTAAATTATAGAATAACTTATATTTACGTAACATTCTTGCTTTATATGTAATGTATTTTAATTTAATTAACAAATTTTGATATAATTAAATTAAATATAATATTTTAAATTTAAATATAAAATTGTGTAATTATATACAAATCTATTTAAAATTTATATTATTTATTCATTAACAACACAAATAATATTTTTTTTTCTTTTACAATAAAAAATAGAGATATCTTAGTGATGGTAACTTTTCCTAAATTTTAATGATGCCGTGTTGGCTAAATTACCGGAGAGTTAAAAAAAGTAAAAATGGCAAGGCATTATTGAAATTGAAAAGAAGTGAAAGGAAAAAAAAAATCAAATGTTTAAATTTTTGGAGACATTGATTTGCGGGTAATGGAGGACAGTTAGATTCTTAAAGTGAAGGATGGTGTGGGGCCCTAGGAAGTGAGAGTATCATTTATATTAATGATGGTAGTTGTCGTCGTATGATTGGAAATTCCTAATACCGTCGCGCGGCAAAGATAAATGAAATATAGGGGCATTTTCGGGATTTTAAACTTAATATATCCATCACTTTAACTTATTTTAATTGTTTGATATAAATTTTGTATAATTTAAAATAAATTTTATTTATTCAAACTTTATTGATTACAGTGAATTAAAAATATGTTAGTGAAAAAATTGATTAATATTATACTAATATGAGATGTTTAAAATAAGACATGATGTGATATAATTTTACATGTTTTTGTTTGAGTGGAAAAATGAAGGAAAATAATTCTACCGAGGGGACCGCACTGCTATCAATGTGGTCCGAACCAAAGAAGCTATTGGCTGTTGCTCTGTTGGATGATCGATGCACACATCCACGTCTCCAACTCCTTCGATAACTCTACCCTGTCCTAATGTCTATGCTTTCCTCTTTTCAACACTTTCTCTTTCTTTTTTGCTTCATCGACCTATTATGGAGGCTAATTTTTGACCACCGATCTTAAGTTTGAAAGTGTACATTTAAAAAAAAAAAAGTTAAGGGAAAAGCAAACATTTTTTTTCTGAATTTATGTTTTAAATTCTTAATTTAAATAATAGATTTGTCCTTTTATTTTTGTTATTTTATAAAATATTTAAAGTTTTTATAATTTTTTTTTTGAATTTAATTTATGTCAAATTATAGACGGTCGACTCTAGTCTATAATGTTAAATTATCATTAAAAGTACCAAAAGTTTTTTAAAAAATTTTAAATTTTTCTTTTAATTTTTATTTATATTTTCTTCATAACATAACATTAATTATTAAATTATCAAAAAATTAAATTTATCAATTAATAATAAAAAATATTTCAATTTTAATATATCATAAAAATTGATAAGTTGATGTGTATTTATAGACTCGGGTATCATGACAGTTATTTAACTCTTTTTTAAGGATCAAAATCGATTATTTCTAACTTTACGAGGACTAAATTCACACACATACAAAAAAAATAAAATCAAAAAATGGTATATGTGCATAGATTAAAGATATATTTCAAACTTTATAAAATTGATCTATTTATTTTAAATTCAATAATTTTAATTTTTTTTAGATTGTTAAATTAAAAAATAATAATGTAACATGCTTTAAATGATGTGGCATATAATACAATCATATAATATAAAATGATTAACA
>JBBPBT010000066.1:1059307-1082256 GCA_037974875.1 Cicer bijugum | reverse complement strand
ATATATATATATATATATTCAAATAACTTGTTTAAAAATATGAATTGGAGAGACAAAAAGGTAAATCATTAAAATTACAATTAAGCTTTTATAACAATATTAAAATGCAATAACTAATATGAGGAATTAAAACTTTAAATAAATTTAATTTCAAAATGGAGGGAGTATACTACCAATAAAATACTCCTATTTTGTTGGTGCAACTCACAAATGCACACATAAAAAGGAAAGTGAAGTTTAAAATAAAATTATTAAAGTGAAGTTTCCCTCCAAACCAAAAATTGAAGCGAAAAAAACAAAAGAGTTTGGCATTTTGGCAAAGGAAATCTGCCTTTAGTACATAAAGATAACATAATATAACATACAGAAGAAGATATAGCTGCAACAATGTGGGTTGGTTGGATTAAAATGTCAGTACCCTTCACATCAGCTGCAAATTTGTTTACTTAATCAGTAACAAGTATTGGATATGTTGCAACATCAAACCGAGTAGGGTCTATTTTTAAAAGAGTGCTTATAGTGCTTTGTCTTATGCTTTGTTTTAAGGAGAATTCTAATATGTCAAACAAGTATCAAAAGTTGAGGCCTATCACAAAAAAAAAACCAAGAGTAGGATGTATATATATAAATAAGAGGAACACTATATATATTACTTTTGTTTATAATTATAAGTTCAAGCATTGACAAAAAAAATGTTTTTTTTTAATAAAAATCTCTTTTCAATTTATTAGATATATTTATACATTTATTATTTTTTTTCTAAATACAATCTTAATTAATATTATTTATTTATTTTAAAATATAAAAAATAATTATTGAATACATCAATACAAAAAAAAATTATTTAATTATATTTTTATATAAAATAAACATATTATTTATACTACCAATTTTTCTTAATAAAAGTGAAATTAAACTTATATTTGGGGAGGTAGTATTATGAATGAAAGTAACTACTAGTCTACTACTATCATTTATCAGAATATAGCTACTTCACTTCATAGAAAAATGAATTTCAATCATTTTGTTAGTAGCCTTGAGCGAAAAGTATTAAATTCTAAATAAATGAATGTTATCTACTAGTAATAATGAAAAATTGGTCTTAAGCTTCCAAATCCCAACGATAAAGGTGGATAAAGGGCATTGATAAACCAAAATTTAATCGAAAGATACATTAAATTTGACTAATAATTCTTCCAATTAAGATATCTATTAATAATAATATTTTGCTTTTTCAAGCCCATGTGTATTCACAAATCTGAATTTTATCTAAGAAGATAAATGAGCACTTTTTATTGTAAATAATCGCATCACATATGAGCTGTGCTTTGATGATTAATTGTGATTAACTATTTTGTTGGATTGACTAATTCGAATAAAAATTGAGGATTTTTAAAAAATATGGAGAGAAAAGACATACTATTTTTTTTTCTTTCTTATAGTAGTAGTTGGCTATCCTAGTGGTTTAATTTGTTGATAATGATTTGTAATTTATTCTGCCTCTAGTGATTTGTCCTTCAACAATCTTTTGGGAAGCATTTCTTCATAAATTGCACAAGTGCAGTCTATGGTTGGCCTACTAGGCCTATTAGTTTTGCTTTGTTTCTTAATGAAGGTAAATAACTCCCACACTATATGCAATTTGAGTTTAATTACATCTATCTTGGTTGATTGTTGAAAATATGACTATATGAGTATATGCAAATCTCTAATTTGAGTATATGTCTCCCAGCAAATTCTAAGAACATATATGAGTCTATGTAATTTCTAATTTTAAACATGTTCCTGTGTGCAGGTTGATGTTGAAGTTGAAGTGAATCACATTTTAAGAATGCTGAACCTTTTTATTTATAATTTGAAATTGAAATGTATGCTTTTAGTAGTTTTTTTTTTTTTTTTTCTTTTTCTTTTCATTTTGAATGACATTTAGCCATTTAACTTTGAATGCTTAATGTAGGTCTGAATTTAACATTATGTGATTGTGGGTTGGGT
This sequence comes from Cicer bijugum, assembly GCA_037974875.1. Taxonomy (NCBI): domain Eukaryota; kingdom Viridiplantae; phylum Streptophyta; class Magnoliopsida; order Fabales; family Fabaceae; genus Cicer; species Cicer bijugum. The sequence goes on along the minus strand of JBBPBT010000066.1, from coordinate 1,080,264 downwards.
TGGAAATTTCATATTCCAGCAAGTAGCAACTAGCTAGCTCTAGTGTTGGTATTTTGTAGTGTCATTATTACAGCACTATCATCTGTACGACATAATTGCATAGATATAATTTTTGTTGAGTTGGGGATGGGGCTTTTAGATCACAACGTGACTGCTTTAGTTTTTATAACTATAGTTTGTAGCATCAAAGTCTAGTTAGACAAGTCCTATATGTTAAATCATAATTTGAAGGGTGTTCGTTCATCCGACTCTAAATATACACTATTGAAAGTTAGCCATTTTTTTTTTAAAACATAAAGGAATAAAAGTAACTCTAAAAAAGTTTACCAATTAAATTTACATTCAAAGCTTATCAAAAAAGCCCTGTCAATTGGGCCAGAAATTCCAGAACGGCCCTTCCAACCAAGTAGCCCATGATCCGTCCAAGCCGAGGCCTCCGACGAAATCGGACCTACTTCTAACACCCACGGTTTGGTGCTTTTGGGCCTGACTGCTGTCCACCCCGAACTCATGTGTTGCTACTAACCTCTTTCACTCCCATATTTCCACAACAGTTGTGGTTTCAAGGCCTTATGGCAAGTTAAATAAGATAACTTCTTCATACATTTGTGTATGGTTCCTAATAGCCACCAGATATTTGTCTAAGTTGATCTCATAATACAATGCTCCCTGCTAAATAGGGGCTCACAATCAGCACCAAATTGTTTGTACATGAGCAAATTAGATTCCTAAAAAAAAGATTCCTCAAAATTTCAAAAAGGCCAACTTACATAGTGTAAGCCAACTAACCACTAGACCAATCACCTTATTATATGTGTGAAAAATTAACAAGTATTCATTCTCAAGTTCAATCACATTCACCCCCCAGTCAGATAATTTAAATTTGAAAACCATTTTGGTATTTATAATTTTCTTCTTATCATAACTTTATATTCAAGTACTCATTATCACCCATTTATAATGTAACTACAAGTTATTGTTTCATAGATGCATCATAAAATGATGCAAAGAGTATGGTTATGGGGCATGTAAACATGATGAAATAGGAAAAACCACCTTCAATGGAAAAAATAAGTACGTTTAGACTTCAAATACAAGAGCACCTTATGAGTGATCATGACCACAAAACTAAGCAGAATCATTATTTTTAAACACACCAATAATCAATGGAAGATGCTTATTAATTGCTGTACATGAGATCCAACATTTAAAGCTGTCAGCAGCTAACGTAACTTTGTAAATCACTCCATGATATTCAATCTTCACTAATCAGAAACACAGGATGCATTGTTCTACAAAATTTATTGCACAACATGATGAAACAGAAACACAGGAGCTTTCAAGAGACTCAAAAGTTTCCATCTCAACCATGCAATTACCCAAAAATTTACTCAGCATCCAACTTAATGCAAGTAAAAAGCAAATGCTATTACATAGAGAATCATACAAGAACACAAATTACTAAAGAAGTTGAAGCTGCCCTGCAAATAACTTGCATACATCTAAACATTTCATAACCATGAAGGCATGAACTGATATATAAATGTCCCCAATTGCATAAAAAAATCCACCAACAAGTGTCTAATGATATCATATATATACAAAGAAGATAATAAAAGTAAACACCATTATACCAGGGTATTCAAGCAATAAGTCTCTTCAAGATCAAAGTAATCTCAACAATCACACATTACTTTATATAATATTCCAAAGAACAAGAAGCAGTTCTAATCTTATTCATGTTGTGCCATTTCTAATCTTCAAAAAACTAATAGCTGTGAAACTAAATTATAAGGAGGTGAAACACAAATGTGTCAACTATTCTTTTATTAATTAGTAGATAAAATGAAAATAGATAGATTGTATCAGAAAGATAAAAACCAGACTCAGTATCAGTACTAATACATAAGTAACAATACATTGAGAACCTCCAAACCTCCAATTATAGCTCAATCAGCATAAGCTCATTCTTGTAAAGCTTGACTACAAAGTCATCAAATGCAAATTGACTCATTACCATTATCTCTAATATAACAAACAATTAACCACTCTACTCACTCTGAGATCAGCTTCACTTCAACCAAATTATCACAAATACAAAACAACATTTATTTATTTTTTTTTATTTTGCTAATTTAAAAAAGGGAAAACAATACATACTCAGTAGATCAAGGTTTTAAATAGCAGTCACAGTATCAAAGAACCACAGTTAAATATAGCCAATGTGGCCTCAATTACGGGTCCACAATATCAAATAACCATATATCACGGCCCAGATCGTAGTCGCAGACCTTTATTTAAAACCCTGTGGAAGTGCATCAAGACTTTGATGCAATAGACTGAACAAAACCACTACTAAGAAGCCTCTCAACATACTTACCAAGAATATCAACTTCAAGATTAACTTTTTGACCAACCTTCTTAGTAGGAATAACAATCTTCTGTTGAGTATAAGCAACCAACATGAAATTAAAACAACATTCATCATCAAAAACATCAACAACAGTCAAACTAGTCCCATCCACAGCAATAAACCCTTTACCAACAATATACTTCAACAAATCCTTATCAACCCTAACCTTAACCCACAAAGAATCACCTTCAAAATCCATATTCACAATCACCCCCGTGCCATCCACGTGACCTTGAACAAAATGTCCGCCCATTCTACTAACAGGAGTAACCGCCCTTTCAAGGTTCACCAACGAACCAGGCTGTAATTCAATCAATGAAGTCTTCCTCAACGTCTCCGGCGCCAATCCAACGGTGAAATCTGAAGCTTTTAAGTCAAATTCCGTTACCGTTAGACAAGTGCCGTTGACGGCGATGCTGTCTCCGAGATTGACACCGTCGAGAACTGTTTTTGCGTTGACTTTTAAGTCGAAACCACCGTCTGATGATACGCCGAGTTGTTTGACGGTGCCGATTTCTTCGACGAGGCCGGTGAAGAGGTTGACGGGTTTGAAGCGGCGGTGAGTGGATTTGTATGTGGATGATGATGATGATGATGATGATGGGAGAGTGAAGAGACGGAGTGGGGAAGATTTTGTAATGAGGTTGAATCGGAGATTAGTGGTTTGGGGATTGTGGAAAGTGTAGGTTGAAGTAATTGGTGTTAGGGTTTTGGTTTGAAAGGTAAGAAAGGATGAAGAAGAAGAAGAAGAAGCAGCCATTTTTTGTTGTGTTTGGATTTTAGAGTGAGTGAAGTCTGTTAAATCTCAACCTGCGACGTTATTTTAGAATTGAGAATGAGAACTGTCTAGTGGGACAGGCCAACTCATCGTATTGTTCACGAAGCGACACGTGAATTATAAATAAACTAAAATCATATTTTATCAAATCTAACTATTTGGTTTTTTCATTTAAATATTCTTTTCTTTTTAAAAGTCATCAAATACCCCATCATAAAAAACACATATCAAAATACTTTTTTTTTTCATCTTGCATTCCTGTCCTTGCAATTAAAAAAACATTGACGCAACATGAGGTTGTATTTTAGAAATACGATCATGTACAAATTTTATATTTGTTTTTTCATTTTAATAATTGAATAATAATTAATTTAATAAAATAAAAATATTTAAAAATATGAAAGATCATTATTCCACTTATGAATGTCGTCGTCATAATTACTAAATAGTTCATTGAAGTATGTTTCATTATTTTCACTATAATTTCTTAATGTTTCCGCGTTGATATGATATAAAACACTAAGCGGAAGATTACAATGTAGACTTGTTGGGGGAGATTCATGATGGAGTTGAAAATTGTTCAGATGAGTTTGTTCAACTTGGCTAGAGTATGGTTCATAGTGTTGGGATAGGGAATATAAGTCGGGTTGATAAATGGTGTTTTGATGAAAAGATGAGGTGTAGTCAAGATGAGGCATGGTTGAGGTCGATGGTTGATCAATGTGTTGATGTAGGGCCATCTTGAAATGTAACATATAACTCAATAGTACCGAGTTGTAACTATTATGCATAAACATCAAACATCAGTTGAACGTTTTCATCGTCACAAACCTTTATCAGTTCAAAACTTGTTGTATTTTTGCTAAAGAATACAAGATGTTGATAAACTATATTAGTTATCGTGAATTTGTCGTCAAATTATAACTTTTTTTAATGACATTCTTTGGATGAGCAAGGTTACTTCCATAATGTACTTTGAACGTCTTTTTATAATAACTTACAAATGTTTTACCTTCAACTCCGTCGAGAATTGAACCATTATAATAAACAATAAAAATTACTTGTTGAACAGCCATAATTAAGTATGAAATATTAGAAGGTATGGTGATATAATGTGATTTAGTTTTCTATTTATACAAAGTAGTAAGGTGTATGTATTCTCTATTCAAACAATTGATTGGTTGATATCAAATCACAAGGATTTGTACTACACCATCCACAATTGTTAATAAATTAAAAGTTTAATTGCACTTTTGGTTCCCCTATTATAGATGAAAATTGAAAGTAGTCCCCTTATTTTGTTTGTCCCCACTTTTAGTCCTCCAAACAGAATTTGAGGCCAAATCATGATGAGTTGTCATTTTTTAATGACGTGTCAATAAAAAATGTGACGTGGCAGACACTTACGAGGAATAAACTCATTATTATATTATTTCTGATTAAAAAATATAATTTATATTTTTAAAAATTATTTTTATAATTGTGACAATATTTTTAAAAATACAATTAAATTGTTAAAATTAAATTAAAAGAAAAAACACCTAAAATCATTCACTCGTGAACAAATCAAAATCAAAATTCTAAAATCATTCTGAACCCTAAAATTATGAACCCTAAACAGAAATCATTCTGAAATGAACCAATTATGTGGCTTTTGATGATGAAGCAATTATGTCTAATAAAGAAGGATTCTGTAGTGGTAATGGTAATGTTAGAGGGAAAGTGAAAAAAGTTATTAAGAAGGAAGAATACGGCGGTATAGAGAGCAACATTGATGATGTTAAGGGAAATGTAAGGCAAGATACGTTGAATCGTCGGAGTTGGAGTTTAGACTCAAAATCGGATGATTGCAGTGTGATTAATAAGAGTCGAGGGAAAATTGGATATGGTGGAGGGGTAAGCAATGGGATAGTTCGGTCTAATTCGAATGGTAGGCGTGGTGGGAGTGTTGTTGAGAGGGAAATTGTTAGTAGCAAAGGAAGAACCATTGGTGGTAGTGGTGATAATTTTGTTGGTAGGAAAAATGTGGTTATGGATAGAGGGCCTGCTAAAATATATGTTGAAATTGAGGGTTTGGTGAATGGAAATGGACGATTGAATGTGAAATCGAATGGAAAGAATAATTATTGTTACGTATGTGTACGATAATACGATATTTTTCATTACTCCATCGCTTAGAGATCCACCTTTCCTCATTGTTGTTGTTGTTGATGAAGAAGAAGGAAGAGTCGTAGAGAGAACAAGATTGAATATTTAATAGAATAATTTGATTGGTTGAAACCATATCATAAGAATTTGTACTGCATCGTTGACACGCCTCGTATCATTAAAAAAATATTAATTAATTAGTAATAACAATAATAATAATAATAAATAAATAAATAAAACCAACTCCAATCTAATCCACTCTCACTCTCTTTCTATTTTCACTCCTTCCTCTTTCTTCTCTCTCTGACAAAGTTAACGACTATATATTATTTTTATTATTAATAATAAATTAATAAAAGGTAGCGAAAGTAAATAACTGTGATATATTTATTATTAGGCTTAATTGCAATTTTGGTCCCTCTATTTTAACTGAATCGTGAAAGTAGTCCCTCCATTTTGTTTCTTCCCAGTTTTGGTCCCCTAAGCAGAATTTTGGTCCAAAACTTCATGAAATTTCATTTTTTTTGCATTTATTTAAGACACATCATGCCTCAAAATCTCATTTGGAACAATTGTACCTGAAATATATGATCATAAATGGTGTAATAAGGCTTTAAAAAATGAAATTTCATCAAATTTTGAACCAAAATTCTGTTTGAGGGACCAAAACTGGGGAGAAACAAAATGGGGGGACTACTTTCACGATTCAGCTAAAATAAGGGGACCAAAACTGCAATTAAGCCTTATTATTATATGTAAAATAATTTTTTTTTTAAAGTAACTGTTATGAAGCACCGTTCCTTCCTGACAGTACTGTGATGACACATTGTCACAACTCCAACAGTGAACTCACAAAGAACAGAAAGTTAAGTGATTACAAGCTGGCAGACGAACTCATTTGGCTACCGTTGGAGATAGCATCTCCAACGGTGAACTCAATATGGGTTCTTTAGATAAGGTCCATTGTGTCACATTATCTTAAAGCAATTCACTCATTTTCTACTCCAACGGTGAACTCAACATAATTCAAGTTCTACTATGTCACATCACCCTAAATCAACTCATTCATTTTTTCCGTTTTAACTTTTAAAAAATCATATTATATTCCATTACTTTAATTTATACATTAATATTTAATTTATATTATAACTTAAAATATTAATTTAAATATTCTAATTAATATTATTAAACATTATTTTAATTTAAAATTAAAATCAAAATAAAAATTTAAAATTAAAATAAAATTGAGAAGAAAAAATATGAGTAACAAATTTTTCCTATTAATGACCTAACAATCGTAATTAAAAATAAAAAAGACTAACGGTAGTATATTAACTAAAAAAAAGTAATGGTTACAAAATTATTATTATTTAATAAATTAAAAAGAAGTTAACGGCTATAAATTAATAAAAAATGATAAATTTATTATTAATAAATTAATAAAAGGTAGCAGTTATAATTTTATTATTATTAAATTGTGAAGCACCGTTGCTTCCTGACAGTATTGTGATGACACCTTGGCACAACTTCAACGGTGAGCCCACAAAAACTTGGAAGTTAAGTAATTACACGCTGGCAGACGAACTTATTTTGGAAGTTAAGAGCATCTCCAACGGCAGCCAAAATGAGTTCATCTGCCAGCGTGTAATTACTTAACTTCTAGTTTTTTGTGGGTTCACAATTGGAGTTGTGTCAAAGTGTCATCACGGTAGGAAGGAACAGTGCTTCACAATTTAATAATAATAAGATTATAACCGCTATCTTTTATTAATTTATTAATAATAATAAGGCTTAATTGCAGTTTTAGTCCCCTATTTTAGCTGAATCACGAAAGTAATTCCCCCATTTTGTTTTTCCCCAATTTTGGTCCCCTAAACAAAATTATGGTCCAAAAATTGATGAAATTTTAATTTTTTTAAGTCGTACTACACAATTTGTAATCATAGATTTCAGGTACAATTGTTGCAAATGAGATATTGAGGCATGGTGTGTGACTTTAATAAATGCAAGAAAAATGAAATTTCATCAAGTTTTGTATCGAAATTCTGTTTGGGGACCAAAACTAGGGAGAAATAAAATGGGGGGACTACTTTTACAATTCAGCTAAAATAATGGGACTAAAACTGCAATTAAGCCTAATAATAAATTTATCATTTTTTATTGATTTATAACCGTTAACTTCTTTTTAATTTATTAAATATTATAATTACGATTGTTAGCTCATTAATAGGAACAATTTGTTACTCATACTTTTTTTTCACAATTTTTGTTACAGAAATTTATTTAAGTTTTTATTAACGGTACTTTTTTATTTTTTTTATTTTAAATTTTTATTTTGATTTTAATTTTAAATTAAAATAATGTATAATAGTATTAATTAGAATATTTAAATTAATATTTTAAGTTATAATAAAATTAAATATTAATGTATAAATTAAAGTAATAGAATATAATATGATTTCTTAAAAGTTAAACCGTAAAAAATGAATGAGTTGATTTAGAGTGATGTAGCATAGTAGAACTTGAATCATGTTGAGTTCACGGTTGGAGTAGAAAATGAGTGAATTGCTTCAAGATGATGTGGCACAATGGACCCCATATAAAGAATCCATATTGAGTTCACCGTTGGAGATGCTTACCCCATCCCCATCCCCATTTTCATTTATTTCTTTTCTTTTCTTCTTCTTCTTCTTCCTCTTCTCACTTAAAGGCAAGCTAGTCTCCTTAAATCTTAAACCTATAAGAAGGATGTACAAGTACTTGGGTAGAATTTTTGGGTTATGATTTATGCTCTAAGGAAGGAAAATGGTACCCGTCTATTGAGAGTTGCTTATTAAGACTATTTGAGGCAAATACACAACTCTAATGCTCGTATGAATATCTAGAAAAATATAGTTTTGGTTACAAATATTATTCTGTGGTTAGAATTGATTTAAAAGATTTTTATGGTTTCCTAGAGTTAGTTAAGCTTTAGAATAATTTTTCTAAAGCCTTGAGAATATTTTTTTACTCAGATTTATCAGTTGAGATCCTGTTTGCTACTCCGAGAGTTGTTGGAGAACAAACTTAAGCGATTCTCCATAGTTGCGAGTTGACGACAGTCATCATCATATATTTTTAAAGTATCTTTCACTATCAAGGGATTTATGTAAAACATCTCAATATAGTTGGTGTTCAACAATTTAAGCAACACTTTATAGAGAATTGTGTTTTGCTACGAAACTTAGTGTAATGTCTATAAGAGGATGCGCATTGTTGTTGCAAAACTGGGCATGGTATTGTTTGTCTTGTGTCGCTCCAGAATCAACCAATGTATGGATATTTCCACATGTACAAAGGTAACTATTGCAAATAAATTATATATTTTCTTTTCTTTTTTTTAAAACTAACTACTTACCATATTACTAATTTTTTTTTTTATTTTTTTTTTATTTTTGATATACCCAACTGATTTAATTCTCGTGGTCTCAATTTCAGTAAAGTTCCTTAGAACGACATAGAATGATACCGAAAAACAATCCATCACATGATGGTTGATGAAATAATATATTCATTTATATTTATTTGCACTTTTTTAATTGTATTGTTTTTTATACTTCTTATATTTACTTTAGCTTATTTGTTACATATCAATTTTATTGGAGACCGCACATTGGAGAATGTGAGATTTTTTATAATTTGTTTGGAACTCAATGCACAACTTTTGAGTCAGCTTATATTGTTTTTAATTCCATGTATAAATAACCCTGCGACCCAAAATTATATAGAGGCAGATGGTAGTGGTTCTAATTCATATACAAGTATTAATGAAGATAATGATCAAAATGATGATCAATCAGAACAACCTCAACTCGTTCAAAGAGCATGACGAGTTCGACGACATCTTAGATGTGGAACTGAAGGTCATTTAGATGGACATCATTCATTTAAATTTGTGGTATTTTTTTCTTCAATTTAATGTATTTTTTTTCTTTGATTTAACATAATTTATTTGATTTTATTAATATAATTTATTTTTATTATTATTGTTATTATTATTATTATTATTATTTTAGATTTAGATGAAAAATAGGAGATAGTTGTTAACAAAACAAAATAAAGTTGTTATTTTTTCAGCAAAATAGGAGAGAGTTGTTAACAAGATAATAACTAATTTATCTGTAAAACATAAAAAAATAGTTATTAATAAAATAAAATTAAGTTGATAAAATAATATAACATGTTTTTTTTGTATATCTATTCAACCACGCTAATTTTGATGTAAATTTTCTCTTAATTTATTGTATTTTGTTTGATATTATTAATATATTTCTTATATATCTTTTAGGAAGTAATGACCCTGAAAATTTGGGAAATAGGAAGGATAACTATGTGCTCTCTATGATTTGTTCCTTTAATTTATTTAGTGCAATCATTTTAAATTAAATCATGTCTCATTATGCACTGGAAATGGACTTTGCATCTATATGAAATAGAAATAAAAGATGCAAAAGACAGAAGAAGAATATTATATTAGTGAGGTAGCTTGTGTTTAGGTAATATAGGTTGGAAAATTTGCACTTGCTTTTTACTAGTATCTTAATAAATGTCTACCATGAAGTAAATGCAAGTAAATAGGACAAGACACTTATCCACCATTTTCAACATTAATATGAAATTGTTTATATACACTCCACACAAAGAGTTGACCAAGCAGCAATATTAGAAACAAAAAAAATCCTTTACTAGACGGTGGCATAGACACATCAAAATTTCACCTAATTTAAGTGATTAATTCATTATTTTCTTTCCTAACATCTAACCATGGTCCCAATACCTATATTGTCTACCTCATCATCATGAAATTTTTTCAATCTTTTAAATATTTAACCTTCCCTTGAAACCATGGATTCATTGTTTGCACCATTTTTATAATTTTATTTTTTTGGTTTGTGAAATCCATGGCCAAGACTAAGAGAATTTGCCTTATTTTGTTAAGGTTATTGGCCTTTGTGGCCACCTTGTCAGCAGTGATTGTTATGGTTTCTAGCCATGAGAGAGTTATCCTTTTCACTATTTCCTTTGAAGCAAAATATACTAACTCCCCTGCCTTCAAGTGAGTGAGTTACATATGTTTTGTTGGAGTTTAAAGAGTATCGGAAACAACAACGAACTAAATATCATAGCCGTTAAGAGACTTAGACATCTCATATTTATTAAAGATTTAAAGATTTTGGGCAGAGATATCGTGTCAATATTTCTTATAAATCGTGATCATTACTTCATTCTTATTCCTGAAACTCTTTGTACTCCCCAACAATTACATATATCTAGTATCTTTTGTTCAACAAAATTGTTTCCTTCCTTTATTTGTAACTGACCAAACAATTCCAACTTGCTAGGTACTTTGTGATTGCAAACTCTATTGTTACTGTCTATGGATTTTTGGTCCTGTTTCTTCCATCGGAAAGCTTGCTCTGGCGGTTTGTGGTCATTGTGGATATGGTAATGTCCTAAAAGTTAATATGATTAATTTATTGTTGATAATTTTAAATTACATTTGCAGTCGTTGTGATTACATTCTAAATTTTTATACCATTAAAAAATATTAAAAGATAGAACTTATGAGTTACATAATTATCTCTAAAATTATTATATCGTGATTCGAATTATGGTTGCAAACCACATTTTATAACTATGGTTGGTTGTAAAGTGCCACCATAGTGAAAGTGTAGTATTACAACATTATAGTCTCTTATTAATATATATAACATGTTATAAATTTATCCATTACATATTAACAAAATCAAATCTTGTTAGGCTCTCTTTGAGTTAGTTTAGAGCTTTGAGAAATAGGAATGAAAAAATTAAAAGTGGCTTCAATTTAAATAAGAGATTTAATTTTTTTTCATAATACAAAATCGTTCTAAATTGTGTGACTCAAAAACTGGATTAGATGATGATTTTAGATGGTTTAGATAAAGTTTTCAAATCATTTTTATCACTTTTTATTATAATCTCAAAATTTAGAATATACTAGTTATATGCATTTCCTTTTTAATTTCTTCAAAAGCACTATCAATAAGGTTAAGAATTTATTTCCTTTCCTCTCATTCCCTCTTCCCAAAGCCCTTTCATCCCTCAAATCTAAACTCTCAAGCAGAGCTTTAAAAAACACAAAGATTGCATATACAATACTAACTAGAGTCAAATACTCCATCTTTTATGATATTGACAGCTTTTTTTTAGGACACTTGTTAAGAAATAAAAAATAGTAACTTTGTCTTAAAAAAAATAAAATTTTGGATCTTTAAAAATTTGAATATACAATTTTTAATATATTTTTAACGAAAAATTTCTATATTTAGATCATTAAGAGGTACTCTAAGGACACTTATAACTATTTTGCTTGAATAAAATATTTAATTAGAAATACTAATAATGGATCTTGAGTTACATTAATTAGTATGTTAATAATTTTTATAAGCAGGTGTTGACCATGTTACTCATCTCAAGCATCTCTGCAGCTTTGGCTATAGCTCAAGTTGCAAAGAAAGGAAACAATTATGCAGCTTGGCTACCAATATGTGATTCTGTCTCCAAATTTTGCAATCATATGACAGGAGCTTTAATTGCAAGTGTCATTGGAGTCATAATATACATGATTCTTTTGTTGTATTCCATTCATAGTGTCCTTGACCCTCTCCTCTTGAGAAAAACTTGAACAGGGCCTCAAAATAGAACATAAGGTAAAATAAACTCATATTAATTTAACTACAATTTTATTCTAATTGTAAGTTGTAACATTAATCTCTGTAGTAATATTTTGCAATTTTTTATACTTTTACAAAATATAAACAAAAATAAATCAAAAAGTAAAATAAATTGATGTATTTAGTTTAAATTTAAATTAAATATATTAATTTTATTTAACTCATTTACATTTATATTTTATTATAGAATAGAATGTTCGGTGAAGATGTTGTAGCAATTGTTTAAATAATGATAAAAAGTAAACAAATAAAAACCTTAAATGGGAGCATCTTCATGGACCATTGGAACCACACCCACCAAATAGATCGTGAGAATGCCAACATCAAACTGCAATACATCACATCTGCAAGATTATTGGCTTTAAATGTTGAGATGAGCTTAATTGCACAATGTCCTATACAAAAGGGTGGTTTACTATCAAAATATATTTTTATTTAAAAAGGGATTTGTTACAAAAGTGTTTTACTAAATATAATTTTTTTTCTCATGTCTCTCCTATATCAAAGAAATGAATTTTCCAATAAAATGATTTGTTAAATATTTTATTAAAATAACTTACTTTAAAGAGATGTGAAAGATTTCAGTACGGTGGAAAAAAAAAAGTTCGGCTCGTGTAAGGAGTTAGAATCCACAGGGCATGGATCAAATCATGCATATTTAAATAAGTGCTTAATTCAATGAGATATAATTTAGGGGTGGACATTGGGTGGGTTTGAGTGGGTTCGGGTCTAAAACAACAACCGGCCCAAACTACGGGTGATGAAAACATATCCAATGCAATCTGTCTAATAACTCGGTTTGAACGGGTTGCGGGTTTTTGGGTAAAATGGGTGGGTAAATTCGATTTGGGCCAATCATTGAGCCATTAAAAATATCCAGCCCAAATTACATTTTTTTTGTTTTTTATGTGATACCCAATTTTTGGGCCATTGTTCATTAAAAATATCCAGCCCAAATTGCATTTCTTTTTGTTTTTTTTGTGATACCCAATTTTTTAGCCATTGTTTTTACCCATTTTGAAGGCAATTATTCCACCCATTTCATAAACTTTGAATTTTTTTTCATTCCTTTTTGTTCATTTATTTTTCTATTTCTGGATTCACCATTTCTATTACTGGGTTCTCCAATCCAATTTGGTCATTATATATGAATCAGCTACAAATTCAAATTTCTAAATGTTATTAAGCATACAACAATAACCTTGCCTTTTATATGACAAATCAATACAGATGACAGGGATGAAATTATAATGTCTTTTCAAATGACTATGATAATATTATAAATCAATAAAAATTATTAATAACAGATAATATTACAAATAAAAATTGATGAAATTATAATTTCAGTGAATCAATTCTGTTGATTTTTTTATGCCCAAACCTGAGAGACAAATAACAAATGTAAGTCTATAATTATTAATAATGAGGGTATAAAATAACAATAATCAAGCTATACCTTTCTAAATATATTATCCTATTTTTCTAAATATATCATCATGCTTTTCTATTCCATGTTTATAAAAACCTAATATTAACTATAATCTTTTAAAATGTATACTCAAATGGAAAATAAAACCTTTAAAAAACATAGAAAATAAAACCTTAAAAAATCCTTCAACACATTTATTTAACCAAACTTAACAATAATGTAAAGAAATCATAAAATACCAAAAAGGGAAAAATAAAAAGTTGATGAGAAGAAAAAGGGAAAAAGAAAAAGGGCATTACCGTCAATGAAACTGGTGGCTGAGTTTTTGTTTAGTTAGAAACAAAAATGATGGAGCTAGATTGAGGCTTTGCACATGAGGAAACGGTGGTGGTGGTCGAAATAGAAAAGGCGGAGACGGTGGCTTCGAAACCAAAAATACGGTGGAAGTGATGGCTTCAAAATAGAAACGGTGGAAGTGATGGCTTCGAAAGAGAAACGGTGGAGATTGTGGCTTCGAAAGAGAAACGGTGGAAGTGGTGGCTTCCAAACAGGAACGATGGAGGTGGTGGCTTTGAAGAAGAAACACTGGAGCCATCAGAGTTTGAGTTAGAATGATGAATTGAAAATATTAGGGTTTGGTTTTAGTTAAATGAGATTCTGGATTTGGGCCTCTCTTTTATTGGACTAGGTATAGTTAAATAAATTTTTTTTTTTTTATAATTTGAGTCGGACGGGTTCGGATATCCGCAATCCAAAAAGTCTTAACTGAATCCGCTCGTTAGAAACCACATCAACCCATTTTTATTTATCCGTGGACCCGTCTACCCGCTTTTGACCCGCCCGTTATACAAATTGGGCTACGGGCTGCTCGGTTTTAATCGGGCCGCAGGTGGTTGTTTACCCCTAAGATATTTCAATGCATATAACCAAGTTAGTTTCAAAAACAAAAATTTTTATTAAAGTTTTTGTGAGATGAATTTTCAAAATAAATTTGAAATTATATTAATATAATAAAATTAAATAATTTAATATACTACTTGATCAAGTGGTTGTAATATTTGGATTTAATTCAAATCGATGCATTTTTCAAGTTATCAAATGTTATAATATTTCTCAAGAGTTGTTTTCTTTTATTAATTGGTATGAGTTCAAGAGTTGTTTTCTTTCACCAATTGATATGAATATCTCTATAAATATATATATTTCAAAGGCTGAAAGAACACAAATAATTTTTATGTTACATGAATCAAATTTATGTCAATAGTATTTTTGAGTCATTTCTTCTTTTCTCTATTGCACGAGAGTAAATGAATAAACTTTATTTTGTAAACTATCAATTATTGATAAGCATGATGTAAATGTGCAATTCACTTCAAGGATTCTAAAGTATCCTGAAGAAGATTCACTAGTTAACTCGTTTACATCCAATACATATATAGATTGGTGGAGGTAAATCAAACCTAAAGCTTAGTGTGATACACACGTTTTGGAATTTATTTGTGCAACCTTCATCATCATCAATTTCATCACCTTCTTACTCAAGATTTGCAGCATACTCCTAATAAAAGATTCAACAATATTTAGGTTTGTTTATGGTTTGAATTTATTTTTAAACATTTGTTGCTTCTTTAAAGAAGATGAACAACCACATATTTATTACTACAGTGAAAGGTACACAATTTTAAAATATATATGCAAATATGATGTAAGTTTAAATGTTCATTCTATGTGATTATGATAGTTTTCAAAATTTGTATTTAAATTATTTTGATGCATGATTTTAGTTTTAAGTTTTCCTATAACATGGATAAATTTAACACTATAGTTTTCCACCATCAGCATGATTTGAAAAATGATAGATAGTTATTTTTGAACATCCAAACTTTTTTCTTTTGGATTCAAACGTGTTTGAAAGTATACGTTTGAAAGTTATACAATTAAAAAGTTTGGTGAACAGTTGTGTTGTTTCATGATGGGTTATGATTGTATCATTGTTAATGAAAGTCTTGTTTTTTTTATTTAGGTAGAATGATTATTCTTTTTCATACCAAATATATATATATATATATATATATATATGTTTATCTTAGATTTAATATGTGGTATTAGATCAACACATGCACGTCTTAAATAAAAATTGTTGCTTCATGCAAGAAAATGTTATATGTATAATTAATAATTTCATATTATATGTGCATGAAAGTAATTGTTTCTTATTTATTTTTATATTAAAAATAATTTGAGTATATATATTTTAAAATTATTTTAAGTAGATAAATGTTTGTGAAAAAAAGTAATAAAGAAAATCTTAATGATTTTATTCATTTTTTATTTTCTATTGTGATACTTATTTGAATTTACTATAAAACATATTAAAATACGAAACTTGAATTAACAAATAGAATTCATGATGCATGTATTAGTTATAATATAACTATGAAGAAATGGTTTATTTAATAGAAATAAAACGAATTCTTATTTGTTAAGGAGTAGATGACTTATATGTTAGGATTCACCTTATGATATTTAATTATGAGAAATTTTTATGATCATGCTTTGTTGGCTTGTGGCAATATATGTTTAATGCATGCAATGTATTATATCTTGGACTTGGATATATTTAAAAGATAGTTAGAATTTTTAAATTGAGATGCTTATTAATTGTATGTGATACAATGTGAAGAGATTAAATGGCAAAAGAATCATGGTTTGGTGATAGTTGGTCAACACTATCAAGAATATAAAAGGTAATCAGATGTTTGATGTAAGTCATGACTTGTATCAGACCTAATATAGCCTATGTTGTAGGAAGGTTAAATCGGTATGCAAGTAATCGAAGTAAAACACATTGACATGTTATTAATAAGTATTAAAGTATTTGAAAGGAACAATTAACTATAGTTTAATCTATAGTGGATATTCTTCAATTTTGGAAGGATATACAAATGTCAGTTGGGTAAATCATGTTGAGGATCATGCTTCCACAAGTGGGTGGATCTTCAACCTTGGTGGATGTGCAATTTTTTGGGGTTCAAAGAAATAAGCTTGCATTGCCGACACCACCATGACTGTAAAATTTATTGTTCTAGCTGCAAGTAGTAAAGAGACTGAATGGCTAAAACATTTGTTGTACGAGATACCAATTTGGCCAAAGTTAACGGCATCAGTATCCATATATTGTGATAATCAATATACACTATCAAAAACATATAGCCAAGTATATAATAGAAAATCAATACATATTGGTTTAAGACGTAGTTATGTAAACAATTTAATGGAGTGATGTCCATAGTGTTTGTAAGAACTGAAAAAAATCTTGCAAGTCCTTTGACGAAAGGTCTGACAAAGAACATGGTGTTCAAGACATCATTAGGGATATGATACAAGCTCATATCTAAATAATCACCAATGGTGGAACGATCAACTCACACTTGAGTAACATTAAGTTTTGAGTTCAACGATGAAAATGCACTATTAGAGTGATTGAAGTACTTGACAATAGATACACCCCAAAGGGTAAAAATACTTGGACCATAAAATAAAAATGGTTGGATGAGGTCTCCTCTTAATGGACACATAGATTATATTTGTTGGAATGTATAATTATGGGTGCATTTCTGATATAGTCCACCTATATAAGAATGAAGTGGGTCGCTTCATAGAATTCAAGAGCTTGACTCTTAAATTCTCACGAAAAAGATATGAGACATAAAGCCTTATCAAATGTGTCATTTTTATAATTCAATCAATGGTACTGAGATTTCATGTGTGAGTTATGCACATTTGTTCCAATGAATGGTTGGTTTAAACCTTGTCTACCAATCTATTCGGAGATGAATGAAAACATAATTTACTAAGTAATGGTTCAAATCGTAAGATACCTTTATCTGAAACCATGAGATTTCTGGAATAACATACTTAGATATATTTTGAAAATCGTGGGGAATTGTGAGAGGAATTTCCAAAATATATTTGGAATTATCTAATAGTTATATTAATGTAGCAAAATTAAATAACTTAATATATCATTTCGTCAAGTGGTTGCAATGTTTAGATTTAATTCAAACTAATGCCTCTTTTAAGTTACCAAATGTTACAATATTTCTCAAGAGTTGTTTTGTTTCATCAATTGAGTTTAATAGTTGTTTTCTTTCAACAATTGGTATGAACATCTCTATAAATAGAGATAGTATAGAGACAAAAAGAACACAAGATAAACAAGATAATTTTCATATTACATGAATCAAATTTATGTCAAAAATATTTTTGAGTCATTTCTTCTTTTCTCTAGTGCACGAGAGTAAATGAATGAACTTTATTATGTAAAATATCATTGATCGATAAGCTTGATATAAACATGCAATTCACTTCAAGAATTCTAAAGTATCCTCAAGGGAATTCATCAGTTAACCCATTTGCATCCAATATATATATAGATTAGTGGGGGTGAATCGAACCTACAACTTAGTATGATAACACGCTTTGGAATTTATTTGTGCAACCTTCATCGTCGTCATCATCATCATCATCAATTTCATCATCTACTTACTCAAGATTTGTAGCATACTCCCAGCAAAAGATCCAAAAGATTTGACTATTACAAAATATATATAAGAAAATAATTTACTTTTTGATGTTTGCTATAAGTATGCAAATATTCTAAATGATCCTTTGGCGATATCCCCAAATAAATGTGTTTGTTAGAACTTAATTGGCAAATGGATCCTCAAAATAGAAAAATATATTGAGGCAAAATCCCTAAATTATTGTTTTTAAGATAATCAAACAGTCAATTAAATTGTTAATTATAATTATGATCATATTATTTATTAACTTAGGCTTTTTAGTGATTTATTCAAAGATAGGAAATCAAGCATAGGTTTTGTAAAGTCCAAGAGTTTTTGAAGAATATTTAAAATGAATGATTGGAGAATGTTCAGAAGAACATTCTAGTTTTCCCTTATTGAAGATAAAGTCAAGACAAATCAATTTGGGAAGTTCAAATTGTAAGGTAAGAATGTCAAAATCGCATATAGGGTTGTCGAGATTAAACAAACAATTAAGAGACTCAAATGGTTAAAGCAATCTCCAAATTCATGACATGTGAGCAAAGACAAAAGCATACAAGTACATTGTACTAGCATTGTTATGTAGAAAGCTATGCATGCTTCTGATCAAACACAATGTCAACTGACTTTTGACAACTCATTCTCACACTCATTCAAGTTTTCCTTTAGACTCAAAGCAAGAACATTATGAGTTTTGTCAAGAACGTTTTAGACAACAATATAAACATGTGTTTAGTATGTTTAAATCAAATTTGGCACTTGTCTAATGGCTAAATTCAAATTTATTTGAGTTTTCAAGCCTCTCTTCATCTTTAAATGGAGGATTAATCAAAAGACAAATGCAACAATTTCAAAAGCAATCAATCTAAATTTGATCATTTGATGCTCAAGTTCAAAAACATTTATTTCAAACAAAACTCCAACTCTAACTATATTTGTGGATCATTTTACTGAGTTATTATTGGCAATCAATCTCAAATAAGAGTTAAGAAGTATTTAGATCCCAAACATTTTTTATCATACATATCATTTTGTAACTCAAATATGTCTCTTAAATTAGATTAAGTGTATTGTAAAAATCCTTTCTAGTTTGGAAGATACTTGTGAAAATCCTTTCTAGATTGAAATCTGACCGTAGAAATTCCTTTCAAGATTGAAACGTGAATATTGTGACTGGTCAAAGTGTGATTAAGTAAGATAGTACAAGACATAACATTCTAGTGCTAAGTGTATAAGTGAAAAATATATCATATTATAATGAGTGGACGTAGTCCACCTTGAGTAAACTGTGATACATCTTTGTCTGATCTTGTTATCCATTCTCTATATTTATCTTGAACTCACTAATCACATTTCACTTGATTATAAGTGAAATGCTTTTATTTAAATTAACACATCCAGAACATTATGGAGATTAACTTATTGCAATCAATATTATTCTTGAGTTAATTAAAGTTAAGTGTACGAATTAAATTTTAAAAAGAAATCACAATTCAAATCTCATTTCTTCTAATTGATATTGCTACTTCAAAATAGACAGCCTAAATTAAAGACTACTATAACACAAAATCCTTTACATAAAGGAATATTTACAAATCATTTGAAATATTATACATCTCCAATTCAGTACAAGGTTGTACAAGATTGTAATTATAAGCAACAATTACTGGGTCAAGGATAAAATTTGTTGAAATCCCTGCAATGACTTTATTACAGTAGTAATATAAATAGTAAACTACTGTTGGGTATTAGAAAAGTTGAAAATTCAAGTGATGAATTGATACGCGGTTGAAAATGAACTTACACATCACAAAACCAAGAGCAATAATATGAAAACTAGTGAGCGCTTGAATTCAAACTACTTTCTTTTGAAAATTATCTCACTTGTATTTTCTTAGCTTAAATTTGTCACCCTCTTTGAAAATGAGTTAGAATTTTGTATCTTTCACGAAATCTATTTTATTTTGTATTTGGTCGCTAGTGGTTGTCTCCTCAAAAACTTTATTGCACTAAGATCAAAGTTTGAGAAGGTTAGAGTATAATTAGCTTGACATAAATATACTCTAGTGATCAAAATAAAATAAAAAATTGTTTGATTTTATTGGAAAATCCTTCGAGTTGAAAGGTTTGATGTAGCTATAAGTTTGATGGTAAACTAATATAAATACCAGTATATTTTTCTTCATCCTTACCCATTTTACACTTGTATTACTTCAAAGTATTTGAATTTTTTTTAAAAAAACTTACATTGCATTTAAAAAAATGAATTTATTGAAATTTCTTTTAACTTTGAAAAGTATTTTAAAAATACAATTCAACTTTTTTTTCTTCCATATTCTACGTTCATGCATTCATATAAGCATTGTGAATATATTTGTCTAAGTGGATGTATTTGGTGAGAAGAGTTAGTGTGTCATTCTAAACTACAAAATAGTTTTATTACATAGATACAACATTGTTAAGTAAAATTTATTTCAAATAAAACTGTTTGAGAGTATATGAAATCACAAAAGAAAAAATTTCATAGTGTAATATTCCAACCCTAATGATTGGTGCTATTATTTTAATATTATAATGTCTCCCTTAATTTAAATAGATTATATTGGATCAAAATACTATTACAATGTCTTTAACTGCCGACTATTATTATTATAAAGCAACATCAATAATTGATTTTCAACCACGACCTTAAAAAATAATATAAAATACATGACTCGTGCGAATACTCAATACTTTAGTAGTTACTAGTTTAGTTTACATGAAAAGAAAAACAGAAAGAATAAAATAACATTGTAAGTAACAATCAATTAAGATTCATATCAAAATAAGAGACCTTACCTAAACAAATTAAGCATGGTATGCGCAGGAT
>JBBPBT010000066.1:1017125-1058827 GCA_037974875.1 Cicer bijugum | reverse complement strand
ATATATAAATGGTCCAAAGTTATACTCAACAATGGTCCAAGATTATACTCAAGAAAGATGGTCCAATCAAATTAAACTAGGAGTGAGTGCTATTTAGTAGAAAGTTATTTATAATTGATAGGATTGAGTTTAATTAAATGAATTAGACTTTTATAATATGGTGAAATTGAGTTTGAATTTTTATTATTTTAGTATTTAATGTGTCTTAAATAGGTTATTTATGATTGGAAAATATAGAGGAGATCATTTATGTTATATATGAAAATAAATTGTGAGGGTTTAATATTTAATATAAGTATAATTATGAGAGTAATTATGTATATTATAGGTTTGTTCGTAGACATAAATATCTTAGTATCTGTTCTATCTAAATAATTGGCAGATAATATAATTATTTATTTATTCTATTTATATATATCTGTTAAATTATCCATCTCACATTCGTCACATATTTTCTTTATTTTATTAATAAATACTTTAATGTACGAATTTTTTTTACATTAATATTCAATTAAACACTATGATATGTTGAAGTCAAAATTTTATTTTCAAAATTATCCTTACGAAAGCAGGAAGATGTGGCTAAATAATGAAATTTTATAACATGTCAATGCAAAATTATTTCATTCTAAGTAATCATGTGTATACTATCACTACCAACATTTTTTATTGCGAGCTTTTATTTTATTTTCATTTTTATTAAGAAATATACCTACGTTGTTAATGTGTACATAAAACAATTTTTGTGTTTGAAAATATTAAATTTTATTTTATATATTTTAAAATAAATAAGTTAATAATATTATAAGAGATATGTTTTAAAAAATAATTATTTTTCAAAAAACATTTAAAATTAGTATTTTTAATGAAAACAGTGCATTTTATTTTATTTTTATTAAATTTCTATTTTTAATTTCTTAACTTTGTCGTTGTCACTAATTATTTATTTTATTGGGCAACGAGACTTGGTTTTGCGGAAAAGCGAAGTAACATCAGAGAAGAAAAGAAACAAAGTAAAATAATCTTCCCTTCACTCATCTACACAAATTTTCTCTCTCTTCATCAAACCCTTCTTATCATCTTTCATTCACACTCAATTCTCCATCTTCAATCTCCGTTCATGGCTTCTGGATCATCTGGTCGCGGTAACCCTAGTTCTAAAGGTTTCGATTTCGCTTCAGATGATATCTTATGTTCTTACGAAGATTTTTCCAACAGAGATTCCAATTCTAATGGCAATCACTCCGATTCAGCCATCGCACCCAATTCAAACAAGGTATGTACATATTCATTTTCTATTTTTCCGTTTTGGCCGTTGACTTACTGTTTTTTAGCCTTTAATTTTGTCTTAAAGGGGTTAGGGTTTACGAAATTTACCAATTTTAGGAGATGTATTGATTATGATCATCATGATGGGTGAAACTAGTTCTTGTGTTCCTTTTCATTTTTGCAGTTGTTTTGTTTGTGATTTGTGTATTTATAGGGTATGTTTGGACGGATGATTTTTTTTTTTTTCTTGTGGTTTTTACATCCGGTTTCCAGGAGAATGGGTCCTAGTAATTCGGTAATCGGTCAGGAGGTAAGTAAAACGTAACAAAGAATTGTTATTCGGACTTGGGTTCTGGCGAACAATTCGCCATAACTGAAACTCATTAAATACTTCTCCCATTTGGTTTTGGTTTTGGATGGATGACATTTGGAGCAGACGAGATGACTTTTTTTTTTTAAAAAAAGAGAAAGGAAGCTGTAAAATGTTTCTAAAAATGAATTAAGTGATTGAAATATTATATAATTATCTACACTAGGTTTTTCTTTTGAAGAGATTAATTTTGATACAGTGTAAACCAAACACAAATTATCATCTGTGTGTCTTTTAAGATAGATATGGTGAAATTTAAAATTTGAAGTGGTCCAACAATTATGATTGATTGACGGTGGAAAAAATCATTAAAATCTGGTGCATATCAATTAAATCCTTTTTCAGAATCTCAAATATATATCAAAATACAGACTTAGCCATTTAAAATTATGCACTCCACAATTGACCCATTTAGTTAAAATGCTTATTGCTAGTTTTTGTTTGTTTTTACTAACAAGTGAAATGACAAC
Source organism: Cicer bijugum (assembly GCA_037974875.1). Taxonomy (NCBI): domain Eukaryota; kingdom Viridiplantae; phylum Streptophyta; class Magnoliopsida; order Fabales; family Fabaceae; genus Cicer; species Cicer bijugum. The sequence goes on along the minus strand of JBBPBT010000066.1, from coordinate 1,056,718 downwards.
TTCATTATGTGTTTTCTTGACCATTCTCAGGTTTTTCTTTTCTTGTGAATCATGATGTTTATATATACTTGTAATTGTGATGATTATGAGTAGTATGTAAATTTTATAATCTCAACCCAACATACGTTTTGGCAGGATTTTCACAAAACAAGGGTAGCAAGGACATCAGTTTTTCCTACTACTGCTTATAATCCACCTGAAGATTCTTTAAGCCAAGATGTGATTGCAACTGTCGAGAAGAGTATGAAGAAGTATGCTGACAACCTCATGCGCTTTCTTGAGGGAATTAGTTCAAGGCTATCACAGTTGGAATTATATTGCTACAATCTTGACAAATCTATTGGAGAAATGAGATCTGATTTAAATCGTGACCATGGTGAGCAAGATTCAAAGCTCAAATCTCTTGAAAAGCACCTTCAGGAAGTAAGTCGCAACTTCAATTGATAATATCTTTTAGCATATTAGCATTCAAGTTATGCTCCATGGTTTCACTCGTTTTGATGTTCTTGATAACTTGTTATAACTTTAGGTTTGCACAAACACAGGTTTGTGTACCATATCAGTATTGATATGGACACAAAACATTGCAAGTTTTATAAAATGAGGATACGGGTGGGAATGTTATCATAAAAACTATTTTCTTAGACCAAAGTACCATCTCGGTCGTCAAATGGTACACTTTATTCCAATTTGATCCTTGAATGATTTGTTACATAAAATTAACCCTCCAAAGATTTAAAATTAAAATGACTTCAAACTGACATCACACAGCCACAGGGCTTGATAGAAGAACCATTTTTATGTCTCGTTAAATATATGGAGGTCCAAATAGATATCAAATTTATCTTTCGAAAATTAAACTGCTAGTTTTTATTTTATTTTATTTTATTATTATTATTATTATTATTATTATTATTATTATTATTATTTTCTGTTTATAAAATCCGTATTGTGACAACTGAGATCTTAAAACCCAAATAAGTTTGTCAGCTCCATCCAGATGCAGAGGATATGGGGAGTTTCCATGTTGCCTACATTTATTCTCTCTTTGTCTCTCTTACTCTGATGGACAAGCGATGTACACATTTTATTCCTTGGTTCTTGATTGAACTGTTCATTTGTTCCTCTCATAATTGTGCAACAACAAACTGTGAAGATAAACAACCATCATGCATGCCATGCAATTAAGGATCAGTATGCAACCATGCCGTATAGTGCGTACTTGAATTAAAAAGTTTTAGTAATAATAGGCATCAGGTGCATATTTTTGCATGTACTGTTACATACCTGTATTTAACATGTACCCAGTATGCCGATATCATTACCAAAGTCGTGCCTGTGTTTCCTAGCTTTTATGTAAAATATAAAATTACCTTTGATGAAGCAATGATAGGACCTGTTAATCTCATTATGTATGTTGAAATGTAATCTGACAAAAATTCCTGGGCATACATCAATTGAAGCCTTTTAATAGGGCCAGTTATGTGGATTTTAAGATTCCATTGTATTTTGTGGGGGAAAAACCATTTTTTTCAGAGGCGATTTAGATCTAAATTATTTGTAATGATTAAGGTATCGTCCATCTGATATGTGGTGTCTATTCATGACTTTTCACATGTCATGGCCATCAAAAAATTGAAAGTATCTGTGCATGCTTGAAATTTTTAATAGAGAACTTCTTTTGTCTCTCCCCAATTAGAACATTCTTTCTTAATCTGTGAACCCAACTCTTGATCCACAAATTTTAAACATGCTTTGTATATCAAGGTTGTCAATTGCCAATCTTGTTTTAACTTTTATGCATAGTTTATTGGTAGAGTAATCTGTTTTTTCTTGCTTTTATTTCAACCTTATATTTTCATCGTTCCTTATGTAGGTTCACAGGTCAGTACAAATTTTAAGAGACAAGCAAGAGTTAGCTGAGACTCAGAAAGAATTAGCCAAGCTTCAACTTGCTCAGAAAGAATCATCTTCCACAAGCCATTCACAACCAAATGAGGACCGATCTGCACCTTCTACTGGAGATCCTAAAAAAACTGATAACGCATCTGATGCGAGCAACCAACAGTTAGCTCTTGCCCTGCCTCATCAAATTCCTCCTCAACCACAGCCTTCATTACCCTCAGTCCAAGCTCCACCACCAAACGCGACTCAACCCCCTCAACAATCTGCTTATTACATGCCACCTGCCCCTGCAGCTGGTCAGCTACCGCAGAATCAGTATATGCCTTCTGATCAACAATACCGAACCCCCCAACTACAAGATATGTCTCGGGTGGCTCCTCAACAAACACCATCTCAAATAAATCCTCCCACACCTGTGCAACAGTTTTCTCAGTATCAGCAGCAGCCGCAGCCGCAGCAATGGCCTCAGCAGGTGCAACAATCCTCTATGCAACCTCAAATGAGACCCCCTTCATCAACTGCGTATCCTCCATACCAACCAAGCCAAGCAACAAATCCATCACCTACAGAAACACTGCCAAACAGCATGCCCATGCAAATGCCATATTCAGGAGTTCCGCAATCAGGATCCAGCCGTGCTGATTCCATGCAATATGGATATGGTGGAACTGGTAGAACAGTTCCACAGCAACCTCCACCTCAGCAAATCAAAAGCTCATTCCCTGCACAACCTGGTGACGTGTATGGAGCTAGCGGGACCCACCCGACTAATGCATACATGATGTATGATGGTGGTGAGGGAGGAAGGACACATCATCCACCACCTCAACCCTCTCATTTTGCTCAAGGTGGATATCCTCCAACAAGTGCTTCGCTTCAGAACCCTAATCTCATGGTCCGTAATCCTAGTCAGTCACAGTTTGTACGCAACCATCCCTACAACGAGTTGATTGAGAAATTGGTGAACATGGGATTCAGGGGTGACCATGTGGCGAGTGTGATCCAAAGGATGGAGGAGAGTGGACAGACCGTAGATTTCAACTCTGTTCTTGACAGGTTGAATGTGCATAGCTCAGTTGGTCCTCAGAGAGGATGGTGAGGGTAAACAACAACTTAAACTTGTTTCTGGAATGTCCTGTACCGTTTAAACTCAACATCATTGCAGTGTTTTAGTATGCATGGAATAAAAGTTTTATGTAATGGGCACAGTTTATCATCATATGTAAAAAATGTCTAAGATGTGAGGATTGTCTAGTATTTTTACAGAATATATCCTTCACTTGTTCTTTCTATTTGTTTTGTTTATATTTTAAAGAAGCACATGGAACTTTTAATAAATAATAATCTACACTTTTAATTACACCCGCCGGTCCCGTCCATCTTTTAATGATTTTCAACTTTTAATCTTCTAAGAGTTTGAAAAAGTGAAGTAGTTTTTACTTGCTAGAAATTCTGGACTTTCACTATACATGATCCTGATCTGTAATCAGTCACCATATGTTGTGTGATTAGCTTTTTTGTAAGTGTTGCTTGATTAGTATCGTCATGTGCTGAACAATAAATCCATGTTTAACTTGATGTACTCCGACAAAGGAAATGTTGGAGAAAATGTAAAGCTTATACGACCTCCTTCTATTTCCAACATAAACTAGCAAAATACCCGTGTGTCATGCGTGCGAGTCGAGCGAAGTTGTTTATAATATTTTTTTTTGGTAACAGAAGAAAAAAGAAATAAAACTGAAAAAGCAACTACTTCCTAGGGAAATAGATTCTTAAAGCATCTTTTAAGTATACAAGAAGCAACTTCTACCACAGTTTAAAATAATCTCTTTTTGACAATCTCTTTTTGACAAAGTTTAAAATAATCTCTTTTTGATAATAAAATCATCACACTGATTTCCTTCTCTAAGAGTGTGTCACAACTCTACACTTCAGTTCCAACAAAGTCAGAACTATATCATTGATTAACTTTATAACAATGAGAGAGTCTAAATAGTATATAAGATTAAGGCTTTCCAATATCCGACTAATTCAAAGTCCATGCAAAATGACTAATAACTTTGCATGAAGGTTATTACTACAGTCAATGTGACCATGAAAAGCAATTATCCAATCATCATTACTAGATCTCCTCAAGCCGCCAAAATTAGCAACCCCACGGTTCCCAATAGTGTTGCCATCAACATTAAAAATTGTAGCCTCTTCCATAGAATCATGCCAAGATATCATCTTAGGCTCTCTGATGAGTATGAGACAAATAATAACTTCTAATTAAAGAGTTTAAACAATGAGCAATCGAAGTAAACTTAAACTTAAAAATTGTAAAGATTCATTTTTTTTTTAATATATATATAAAGGGAAAGTAAAAAAAAAAAAAAAAAAAAACCAAGCTAACACATCACAACAGGGGAACATGCAAAAATTTAACACTAGCAGGAATATAGTCTAATAAAATCATAGAAAAATCTCCATGATGGCCAAACAAAGCCAAACTGTCCACGTTTACTTCAATGTGGTTGTGATGTACTTCAATAAACCAACTTAGGGGGTGGATAATAGAAAAGACCTCTTTGAGAAGAGGCTGAACATGGTAGATGGGAGTAAACCAATTATGAATCATAGTAACAACATGAACGTAATTGGTTTCAAGACTGACATGAGTTAGATGCATATATCTTGCCATACAAAGACCTGAGAGGATACCCCAAATTTCAACAAGGAGGACCTTTCCAATTCCAAGCTTTTTGATATAAACCCTTCAAGAAATGACCATTATAATTTCTTATGAGATCCCGCAAACCGCCTTCTTGCGAAAGTAGGAACCATCTATATCAATCTTCACAAAATCTGGTGGAGACTTCATCTAATGACTTGAACACAAACGAGCACCCTCATCTTGAGAAGCAAGAGAAGTAGAAGTATCTTTCTCAATTTGATATGTCATATCATCAATGTATGATGTAAGACTAGTACCAAGTGTAGTTTCCCATAAAACGACCAACTTATTACGATTCTTTTAGAAAACCGAAATCAAAACTCCAAAGAACGTAGGCTAGTTAGTGTTGCTAGCCGTGTTATTTTAGTGATGTTCCATTCCAACCAAGCATGAGTGTTAAGGCTAAAGAATTTAGTCCAATTGTCTTTTGTGATGAATTGATTCCAAAATTGTTGAGCATCATCGCAATCTCAAATTGAGTCCAAATGTCCCAAGCTAGACCAATCAATATACCAAAAGGAATAATCTCCATTCCCAATTCTAAAGATATACCCATCACGAAGAAAATAGGCAGCCTTCTTGATAGACTTCCAAATGTAAAAGCCCACAAATTTACCTTGGCTCCAAATATCAGAAGAAATCCCATACTTAAGACTCATAATTTGAACCCAAAGCTTATTCTAATGGTTTTGCATGCCCCATACATCTTTACCCAACATAGAAGTACTAGTCTCTCTATTACGCTTACGCTTGGCATTAAGACCATTAGACCACCAATGTGTTTTGTCTATGTAGTTTTATCTCAACCAAGATTATTGTTACCTTTCCAAATGAAATATATATTAAACTTGTCAATGAGATTATAAGTTCCTTGAGGAAACCAAAATATATATTAAACTTGAGAGATTTTAGCTTTAGAAAACAGAAGAACATCATTATTGAAAAACATGTTGGATAAGGGGGTCAATTTTTTGATAATTGGACCAGATGCCAGTTTCTCTCTTAGACTGCTTCATTGATGGCCAAAGATAACTTCTCCATGCAAATCACAAACATTTAAGGGGAAAAGGGATCCCCTTGTCACAGACCTCTTGTAAGATGGAATGATAAGAGTCTTTTGCAATTCCATAAAATAGACAGAGATGAGGATTGAACCCAATGCATAATAAGTTGCATTATGGTAATGTTGGGAAAACCCAAACCAAAATCATGTAATCATTGTTTAAGGAAACTCCCGTTCACATGGTCCTAGGTCTTTGCCAAGTTAATTTTGTAAATTATGTTTACGTGAATTATGTATGGGTATCACGTATAACATATAGTTTAATATCTTAATACATATAGTGAGTTTATATATGTTTACGTGAATTATGTTTGTGTATCGCCTATAAATTATGAAATTACAAGCCGTACATGAGTAGTTTAACTACATATGTGTATGTGATTTAATTTATCTCAAATTTAGTTTGTAACATACATGCATGAACTTAGTTCACCTATGATTTCCATACTTCAAATAAAACAATAAACACCATAAGTTACAAGGATTTCATATACCTATACAATGGAATGGTAAGGAAACACTAGGGATCAGAATAATAGGATATCCGAAAGGTGCAAGCCATACTTTTTTTTTAAATAGAGAAGAATGAATTTTTTTTTAGAAGTCTATTTAACTAAAAAATGTCGGCCTACATGTTATAAAAACAAGTCATTTAAGACTATCGGACTAATTAAGTAATATTTATTTATTATTATTATTATTATTTTTTATTTTTTATTATTATTATTATTATTATTATCTATTAGAATTTGAACTTTTATGTTAAATTATAAATTTAAATATATTTTTGGTCCTTACAAATATAATTTTTTGTTTGTTTTAAATCTCGTAAGTTTTTTTGTTTGATTCAATTTTTGTAATTATAGTTTTATTTTAAAATAATCATTTCATCCAACTTCCGTTACAAAAACTGTAACCGTTAAACCAATTCCACCACTCCATCTCCACAAACTCCTTAACTCTAACCAAAATTTCACTCATCACCATAACCCTATCATTTTCCACCAAATCGACTATCTCAACAACAATATTGTTCTTTTGTTCTCTCATAGATGGAGTATTGAGTATTTTTTCAATCATTTCCAATCAAATCGAACAAATATTTGTTTTTCTTTCAATATATCACTATTGGTAATATTCAAAATTCTTTCCTCTCGCATTTTGTAAAACGATATTGTTTCACATAGAAAAAATTGAGTGTTCTAGAAAGATAGTTTCCAAGAAATGGGACTTGTTTGTTGATGAAGTTTGAAAGGTGAATGTAGTTTATGTCGCCGGTGTAAGGGTAAATGGAGAGCTAGTCACATGATTAATTTAACGTTTATATTTAGGTACAACCGTGTTACAATTTTTGTAACGGAAGTTGGATAAACGCACTATTTTAAAAATGAAATTATATTTACACGAATGAGAACCAAACAACAAAACTTAAAAGTATAAAAAAAAAATATTATAATTTCAAATCTTTTAGTAATTATATATTTACTAACCTTTTAGTAATTGAATCATATTTTTTATATTAGTTTTTACATATTTAAAATGTTGTTTATTTTAAGAAAATATAATTTAAATATAATGTCATATAAAGTCAAATTCTTAAAAATGTTATGTTAAATATATGTCGCGGCCTAAAATTTCGAGTGTTTATCGAATTCAATGGAGTCGCCACCAAAATTTATTTTAAATAGGGAAAATATTGGGAAACACTAAAAAATAAAAATAAAATAGTATTTGAAACCACATTTGAGTTTGGGAGTCGATTATGGGTAGGGAATGTATTAGCACCCTATGGTTACCTATAATTAATTGTGCAAAATTAATTTTAACTTAAGTATATTTATTTTTCTTTATTATTAAATATGAATAACAATTATTACTATATTTAAAATATGATTTTGAAATAAATATGTACTAAACAAATAAAAGACAAAAAAAAAAGAAATTTTTATTTATGTGTTTGACAAGAATGTGATATTGCTCCTACGTATCTTCCGATGCGATGAAGAAATCAAAGCTACGTAGTTCTTGGTTAAAAAAAATGGATGTGTTGAGTATGCTTTAAAGAAAATTTATTTTGTGATAAAAAATATTTTGACAAAAATAGAAAAAAAAAAAAAAGAGTTTGATTTGAGTAAATATTTTAAAATATGAGTTTTAAGACGATCAAGTTGTACAACTTGTGTCTCGATACTCAAGGAGTAAAGTAGATGTCACATGTAATTTAATCCTCTAAAAAATATTTTATTATTTTCAATTTTTAAGTTGAGTTTCAAAACCACCAAGTAGTACAACTTGTGTTTTAATAACTCAAAGATAAAAAAGTTACATCCAATACATAAATCGGTTTTAGATTAGTTCATTAAATTAGATAAATGAATGATTAAATAAATAAATGAATAAATAAATAGAATAAAATAAATAAATAAATAAATAAAATAAATAAGTAAAAATAAAGAGAATTTTAGAACTATTAAGTTGTACTATTTGTGTCCTAACAACTCAAAGATTAAAAAAAGAGTTACATCTAATAAATAAATTAATTTTAGATTAGTTTGTTAGAATAAATAAATAGATAAATAAATGAACAAATAAATAAAATAAAATAAAAATAAAAATAAAATAAATAAAGAGAATTTTAGAACTATCAAGTTGTACCACTTGTGCCCTAACAACTCAAAGATTAAAAAAAATATCACATCTAATTAACCTTTAACATAATATTTATTTGTATTTTTATGATGAAATTAATATTAATTATGAAGGAAATTAAACCCTTTTTTTAAAATAAAAAAAATAATAAAATAAAATAAAATGAATAGATTTGAATTGGCTTAGATTAGTAAGATTTAAATGGGCTGAGATTAGTAAGATAAAATGGACTGAGATTAGTAAGGTAACATGAATGGATTTAAATGGGCTGAGTTTTGGGCTGAGTTTTGGGCTGAGATTAAAATGAATAGATTTGGGATGTCAAAACAAAAGAGGCGGCCAGGCAGGGTTTAAAACAAGAAACTAAAAACCCTAGCTTATCTTAAGGAGGCGGCCTAGCAAGTCAAAATGGGTGAAAATAGAAACCAGAAAAAACCCTAGTTTCATGTCAAGGAAGGCGGCCACATTAAGGGAAGCAACTAAAAAAATGAGAACCAGTGATAAGCAACACGAAAACGAAGAAGCAGCGACGGCGAACGACGAACAATGGCGATGGCAGTGAACGAAGGCGGAAGTGATAAAGGTATCAACGGCGAACGGTAGTGACATCAGGCAGGTTCGAAATTTTTATTCATATTTTTATATGTTTCTTTCATTGATCTTTATTCTTACAAAAATAAAAACAACATTTTTTAAAACAAAATGTTAGTTGTATGATGAAGATAACGAAATAGATTTAATTGTAAAAAAAATACCTGCAATTTCTATTTGTTGTTTGTTACTGATCTTTGATTTCTTCCTCTTCTCTTTCTTAGTGTTTTTTAAACTTTTTTCTATTTTAATGAACAAAATGGGATGTATTTATAGAGTTTTTTTTATTTGTTTAGTTGCTTTCTTTGCCTGCCTTGGTCCTTCTCTATCAATGTCCTGTTTGATGTTTCGTTCACATTGCTCATCATCTGCATTTTTCGGCATTATTGATGTCTTCATATTTTTAGATTATTTGTTCTGATCTGTTCATTGTTGAGCTTTTATTTGTCTTTTAGCTTATTTGTTTTTAACTAAAAAATTTGTCATTTAGTTCTGCATAATGTGTACAAATACTGACTTATAAATTATATTTTTATGTTTCTCTAATTAGTTACAAAGCAAAGGTCAATGACACTGCATCTGAAATAGAAAGGCAGCAACAAAACAGAGGTAAACACTGCATCAGAAACAGAGAGGCAACAACAACAACCAAATAGAGCCAAAGCAGGTTGGCTTAATTTAGTTTGGTTTAAATCTTATTGTAATTTAATTTGATTTAATATTTATGCTTGCAATTTGATTGTAATTGTAATTTAAAGATTATAACTTGATTTGGCACCGTAAATTGATGAGCCTACTTATTGTAAATATATTTACTTCCTTTTTTAATATATATTTTCCTTTTTAATTTATTTTTAATAAATTGGACAAAATTAGGGTACTACACTTGTCCCTATTTAATTATATTTTACTTGAAAAATATGAAAATATGAGTAACAATGGTATTCGTTTTCATGTTATCAAGTAAAAGATGAATAAATATAAGGACCTAAATTTTGTCCCATAACAAACACATGTGTTAAAGTGCATTTGAAATGTTTAAGTGAGAATGATGCAAATTTTTGGATGTGCAAAATAATTGTCTTCAGATCAATTACCGATGCGTAGATCGACCAAAATAAAGATGATCGTCTTCAGATTGGTTACCGATGCGTAGATCGACAGAAATGAAAGTGATCGTCTTCGGATTAGTTACCGATGCGTAGATCGACATAAATGAAGGTGATCGTCTTCGTATTGGTTGTCGATGCATAGATCTATAGAAATGAAAGTGATGGTCTTCGGATTGGTTATCAGTGTGTGGATCTATAGAAATTTAAAATAATCGTCTTCGGATTAATTACCGATGCGTTGATCTATAGAAATGAAAGTGATCGTCTTCGGATTGGTTACTGATGCGTGGATCTATAGAAATTAAAAATGATCGTATTCGGATTGGTTACTGATGCGTAAATCTATAGAAATGAAAGTGATCGTCTTCGTATTGGTTACCGATGCATGAATCTATAGAAATTAAAAATGATCGTCTTCAGATTAGTTACCGATGCGTAGATCTATAGAAATGAAAGCGATAGTCTTCAGATTGGTTACCGATGTGTGGGTCTATAGAAATTAAAAATGACCATCTTCGGATTAGTTACCGATGCATAGATTTATAGAAATAAAAGTGATCGTCTTCAGATTGTTTACCGATGCGTAGAGCGTAATTGGTCTAATCTTGAAGGTAGATAAAGAGGATAAGTATATGATATTTCCAATTCAAACGATAAGGTATGAATGATTCATGCATGTGTGATGCATTGAGTATAGGTAAAGTGTCAATGAAGATGCATGGATCATGTGAGTATGAGTAAATTATGTATGGTTCATGTGTCATGCATTATAGATAAGTTTTTGTTCTTTTATTTGATTCTCTGATCCTTATGCTTTTGTCTGTCCCAAGATTCAATGGATGAATAAAGATAAATATTGTTTCCACATGATGACTCTTCGTATCTATCGAATGACCACTTTTTCGAAGTGAAGCAAAAATCCATTGTTTAAAATGACTACCCTCCTTATTATTCTTCACACACTCATATATCTTGAGAATCAAACGAGTTCCCGTGTATATATTTTCAAGTGTCAAAATATTTAAAATACTTTTATATTTTCACATATTTCAAATTCCAACATTTATTATTATAAAATAAAATTTTGAAACAATAGAACACTCAATAATGAAACTGGATTGGTATATAAAGAGTGTAACGTACAATATCGAATGACAATATTGGAAAAATGTACATTCGTTACATTGAAAACAAAACAATTGGGGTAGGGGTTACAATGTGGGGACGAGTATGTTTAACTTAGGTGGAGACAATCATTCTTGTAATTTAGAAATCCTAATAATCAGTTTCCAATAATAATTGCCCCAATTTAAAATGCTTGATTTTTTTTTATCCCTAACTTTTGCATGGACTGCTCTTCCAAGTTTTCAATCCATCGGGATGCTCTAATCTTTTGCCTAGATTGCCTTTTCAGGTTTTCAACCTAGCGAGCCCATCATTTTTTTTAAGCATGACATTTTTTGACTGCATCTGAATTTACTGGAAGTGGAAGGTCCACTCCATTCGTAATTCGGAGTCCATTTTCCACGAGAATCCTTTTTTATGGGCAATATTTTCTTTAGCACCAAGTCCCCTTCTTGAAACTCTCGAGGACGAACTTTTTTCTCGTATGCCTTTTTAAGTCTTTTTTGATATAGCTGAACGTGACATAGAGCTATCATTCTTTTTTCTTCTATGAGATTTAATTGGTCAAATCGTGATTGATCCCACTCATCCTCTTCCAGTTTTGTTTCCATCAAGACTCTAATCGAGGGAATTTCAACTTCAATGGAAAGTACCGCTTCCATTCCATACACCAATGAGAAAGGAGTTGCCCCTATTGAGGTACAAACATAGGTTCTATAGCCATGTAATGCAAAGGGAAGCATTTCATGTCAATCCTTATATGTCTCTACCATCTTTTGTATGATCCTCTTGATTTTCTTATTTGCTGCTTCTACAGCTCCATTCATTTTTGGACGATATGGCGAAGAATTATGGTGCTGAATTTTGAAACTATCACACAACTCCTTCATCATTTTATTATTCAGATTGGTCGCATTGTTAGTAATTATCTTATTTCGACAAATCAATTCTCTTTTGATGAATTTAACAGCTACATTTCTCGTCACATTGGCATAAGAAGCGGCTTCAATCCATTTTGTGAAATAATCAATAGCTACCAGGATAAATCGGTGACCATTGGAAGCTTTAGGCTCGATGAGTCCAATAACATCCATCCTCCACATTGAAAACGGCCATGGTGATGTTAAAACATTTAAAGAGGTGGGCGGTACATGTATTTTATCAGCATATATTTGACATTTATGACATTTCTTTACGTAACTAAAGCAATCAGATTCCATAGTTAACCAATAATAGCCAGCTCTTAAGATTTTTCTTGCCATTGCATGCCCATTTGCATGAGTTCCAAAAGAACCTTCGTGAACCTCTTGAATAATTTTCTCTGCTTCTGCTTGATCCACACATCTGAGGAGAACCGTATCATGATTTCTGTTATAAAGCACATCACCATTTAAGAAGAAGTTCATTTACAACCTTCTTAAAACTCTCTTATCATTCTCTGAAATACCCAATGGATATTCTTTATTCTTAACATACAATTTGATATCATAAAACCATGGCTTGCCATCAGACTCTTCTTCTATCGATAAGCAGTATGATGGCTTATCTTTTTGTTAAATCTTTATGACCGGCACATCCTGATCGACACTTATTTTGAACATTGATGACAATGTGGCTAGGGCATCAGCCAATTGGTTTTCTTCTCAAGGAATATGGTGAAAAGTGATATGCTCGAAGTTTTCTATCAATTTTTTGATATGTGTATGATACGGAATCAATTTAGAATTTTGAGTTTCCCACTCTCCTTTTGTTTGATGGATGACCAAAGATGAGTCTCCATATACCTCAAGAACTTTTATCTTTGATTCAATGGATGCTTTAATGCCCATGACAGATGCCTTATATTCTGCATTGTTGTTTGTGCAATCAAAACACAATCTAGCCGTAAATGGAGTGAACTGGTTCTCTGGGGAAATCAAAATGGCTCCAATCCCATGCCCCAATGCATTAGAAGCACCATCAAACACCAAAGTCCATTTTTCATTATTAGATGATTCGATCTCTTCAAATAAAGTCATTATACCTTCATCGGGGAATTCACACTGCATTGATTGATAATCTTCTACAGGTTGTTGGGACAAATACTCTGCTAGGGCGCTTCCTTTGATAGCTTTTTGTGTAACGTATACCAGATCGTATTCTGATAACAACATCTGCCAACGGGAAATCCTTCCAGTAAGAGCAGGTTTCTCAAATATGTATTTAATTGGGTCCATTTTAGACACCAACCAAGTTGTATGACATAACATGTATTGCCTCAACCGACGAGTGGCCCATGCTAATACGCAACATGTTCGTTCAAGTAGTGAATATCTTGTTTCACAGTTGGTGAACTTTTTACTCACATAATAAATAGCATGTTCCTTCTTACCAGATTCATCATGTTGCCATAGTACACAACCCATTGACTCGTCAAGTACTATTAAGTACATGATAAGTGGTTTTCCAGGAATTGGAGGTACTAATATTGGAGGTTTAGACAAGTATTGCTTAATCTTTTCAAAAGCTTTTTGACAATTCTCATTCTATTCAACCTTTTGGTCTTTGCGCAATAACTTGAAAATTGGCTCGCATGTAGCAGTGAGATGTGATATGAACCTGGCAATATAATTCCATTTGCCCAAAAAGCCGCGAACTTCTTTTTCCGTGCGTGGAGCGGGCATTTCTTTTATTGCTCTTACTTTATATGGATCCACTTCTATCCCTTTTTGACTAACGATAAACCCAAGTAACTTGCCTGATCTTACACCAAAAGTGCATTTAGAAGGGTTTAAACGGAGTTTGAAATTCCTTTGTTGGACAAACAACTTTTGAAGGTTAACAACATGGTCTTCTTCGGTCCGAGATTTTGCAATCATATCATCCACATAAACCTCTATTTCTTTATGCATCATGTCATGAAAAAAAGTTATCATTGCTCTTTGGTAGGTTGCCCCAGCATTTTTCAATCCAAATGGCATCACTTTATAACAAAAAGTCCCCCATTGTGTTATGAATGTAGTTTTCTCCATATCTTCGAGAGCCATCTTGATTTGATTATATCCTGAGAAACCATCCATGAAGGAGAAAAGAGAATATTGAGCAGTGCTATCTACAATGACATCAATGTGGGGCAAAGGAAAATCATCTTTTGGACTAGCTTTATTTAAATCCCGATAATCAACACACATTCGAACTTTTCCATCTTTCTATGGAACCGGAACAATGTTAGCAACCCATTGAGGATATTTTGCCACAGCTAAGAAACCAACATCAAATTGCTTCTTGACTTCTTCTCTAATTTTAAGTGACATATCAGACCTCATCCTCCTCAATTTTTGCTTAATTGGAGCACATTCAGGCTTGAGTGGTAGCTTGTGTTCAACTATGTTAGTGTCTATCCCAGGCATATCCTGATATGACCATGCAAAGACATCCACATAATCAAATAAAAGTTTGACCAGCTTTTCTCGTTCACTTTCTTTCATAGACATACCAATTTTAATTTCTTTCTTATCATGTTCAGTCCCTAAATTGATCACCTCAACAGGTTCTTGATAGGGTTGGATTATCTTAACTTCCTGTTCAATTAACTTTTCCAGTTCTAGGGGAGGCTCACAATCGTCTTCGCAATCCTCATCAGTGTGATTGATTGGGTTTTCAAAATTACAAGAAAGGGTTCTAGCGCTGCTATTTTCAACATATTCATTTTCGAATCTGCATTGTTTAAGTTAAGAAGAAAAAGGAAAAAAAAATATGAATAAAGATTGCTAAAAATGAAAGAGGAAAACGAAAATAACTGGAGAATTCAAAAATGCATTTATTGATAATATGCCCGAAATTGAAATACATGCGCCCTATTAGTTATCCTTATAGCCTTGGGCAGAGCAAAAGGAGTTAAAATACATAATTACTTTGAACATGAGTTAACAAACACGGGGAACTCGATGATCTTCCAATTGTTGAGATTGGTGTTTGAAGAACAAGGGTACACCAATTTAAAGGTATCATCATCAACATGATCCTCTTCCACAACAGCCACTTGATCATCATATATTATTCCAATGCTTTAAAAGGTTTGATGAATGTCACAAATAGGGATCTTTTGTGAATTTGGTACCCGATTTTCTCAACGAGCTAGCTTGTTTTCTCGTTTTTCTTTTACAGCATCCTCTTGATCAGCTTTAATAGGTACATATCCCAACCCGTACTTATCCTTTTTTCTCGTATTTCTATCAATTTTCCAAAATTAATAAAAGCTTCTCCTTCCAACATGGATTTGGTAGACTTCAATGATGTGGTAGATAGTTTTGGTTCTTTTAAACGAAATCCTTCACCCATGAAGACAACATTGACGATTTCTAATGCTTGGAATGAAGTCTTAATGGCTTCCTCTACTTCTTCAATGTATCCCGTAGAAGATAGATGACTCACTATCATATCTTCTTCCCCAGATATTATCACCAGTTTATTGTTCACTATAAACTTTAGCTTTTGATGGAGAGTGGATGTTACTACTCCAGCATCGTGAATCCACGGTCTCCCTAAAAGGCAAATATACGTCGGCTTAATATCCATCACTTGGAAGGTTATTCCAAAGATATGGGGTCCAATTTGAATCGGATGGTCAATCTCTCCAACAACTTGTCTTCTGGATCCATCAAACGCTTTCACCACCATAGTACTTGGCTTCAAGTAAGCCCCGTCAACAAATAGTTTTGATAGTGTTGATTTTGGCATGACATTTAACGATGAGCCGTTATCAACTAGCACTCGTGCAAGAATATGATCCTGACACCTCATAGAGATATATAGTGCTTTATTATGCTCCGTCCCTTCAGCTGGTAATTCAACATCACTAAAACTCAAACTGCTACTGGCGGTGATATTACCGATGACCCCATCAAATTGGTCGACGGTAATATCATGAGTAACATGGGCCTCATTTAAAATTTTCATCAGTGCCCTTCTGTGCGCTTCAGAGTTTAATAACAAAGAAAAAATAGATATCTTGGAAGGGGTTTGATTTAGTTGATCTACCACCTTATACTCACTTTGCATTATAAACTTCAAAAATTCATTAGCTTCTTCTGTAGGCACCGTCTTTTTGCAAATTTCTGATCCTTTTATGGCATGATACACAACCTCTTTCCCTTTTTCGCCATGACCCTCCTTTTTCCTAAGTTGTTCAGGAGCGTATACTCGACCACTACGGGTCATCCCACCAATCCCTAAAATATTGGTGACATCAGTACCTTCATGTTTAGAGCTATCACCTGATTGGTGGTTGACTAAATGGGATCTGACTTCATTACTCCATGGTAGTGCCTTGTTATTTTCATAAAGGAAAAGAGGTTGGTGCTTGAACAATTGTTGCATTTTTTCCACTATGAGTTGGCTTAGGATTCTCTTTTCTATAGAGGATTTCCAATGGTCTTGGAAAAGATCTATCATTTTCCATGCACGGCTCTATGGTCAATACATAATTATTTTTTGTATATTGATCTATCTCTTCTTCAATGAAATTGACAGCAGTATCTCTATGACCCGGAAAAGGATTATTCCCTATGTTGGGACCATATTCCTTGAAGGTAAGCCATTTTGCATTAATCAATTCTTGCACTTTTGTTGTTAATGCTTGACAATCTTCGACGGAATGCCCCACGGCTCCAGCATGGTATTCACATTTGGCGTTAGGATTATACCATTTCGGGAATGGTGGTTCCAGAGGTTTCATTGGCCTCAGGACTACCATTGAATTTTGGAGTAAGTGAGGCAATAATTGGTTGTACGTGATGGGAATTGGGTCAAAACGGGTTATCCTTTTTTGATTGACAGGTGGTCTGTAGTGATTTGAGATTGGATTTTGGTTCCATTGACCTTGTTGGGAAAATGTGGTAGGTGGTGGTTGATAAAAAGGTTGTCTTGAAGGGTGATATTGAGGGTATGAAGCTTGTGTGGTTGAGGCCACATATGGATAAGGAATGTAAGGAGTTTGTTATATTGGGGGCTGGAAGTTTGGGGGTCGATAAGAATTGATGGGTCGAAAATAGGAGACTCTCGGGTTTACCATTACAGCGTTAGTGTCCCCTTCTTTCTTTTTTGTGAATGTCGCTTGGGGTCTTTTTATGCCAGTCGCTGGACATACGATCTTGCCACTCCTCATCCCACTTTCTATCCTTTCTCCTATCATGACAAGGTCAAAAAAGTTTGATGACATACTCCCAATCATCTTATCATAAAAAGGCGACTGGAGAGTATCCATAAACATATCAACCATTTCTTTTTTAGATAAAGGAGGTTCTACTTGTGATGCCATTTCCCTCCACCGTTGCGCGTATTCTTTGAAAGCTCCGTTGTCCTTTTTCAATGCATTTTGCAATTGCATTCTATCACTGGCCATGTCAATGTTGTACTTGTATTGCCTCAAGAAAGCATCAGCCAAGTCTTTCCACGAATGAATACGACATCGCTCAAGATGCATATACCAACTTAACGATGGTCCACTCAAACTATCTTGAAAGAAATGAATGAGAAGTTTATCGTAATGAGCATGAGAAGCCATTTTTATGCAATACATAGTTAGATGATTTTTAGGACATGTGTTGCCTTTGTATTTTTCAAAGTCGGGAACTTTGAATTTTGGAGGGATAGTCACATCAAGTACCAAACACATGTCGAAAGCTTTGAGACCATAAACATTATGCCCCTCAATTGCTTTGATTCGCTCTTCTAAGACATGAAATTTTTCCTTTGATTGTGTATCATCCTCAATGTGAGGTTGATGCCAATTCCTGTTAACATCAAAATAGGGCACTTGAGGTACACTATATGGAATATTTTCTGTGGGTATAGTGTTTTGGGGTGGCACATATCCCAGATGAGGAGGGATTTGTGATTGGTTTAAGTTTTGGGGATTCACAGCTAAGTGGTTTTGGTTATTTTCTATGGGGTTGATGACTACAGGCAGAGTATAACCAGGCGGGAGACCATATATAGGAAATTGCATAGCTGTTGTGCGAAATTATTGGTTAGTCGGGGTAAAACCTGGTGGGTGAGAAGGAGTAGTTTGGTGCTCTTTATTTACAATCGGAGGATTCCCATCTGTATTCTCCTTCCTTGCCAAAGCTTGTATATCTTCCAGAATTCAATCTACTTTTTCTTTCAATTGGTTGACATCCGCTCTTATCACCTCTTGGTTTTGCTCGAGTTCATCCATGATCTTGGAATTCGCGCGCGTTCGGTGAGGATGTCGGGGAAACAGCTTTATTGATTTTTTCTGCGATTTTTTTTATATAAAAAAAAGAAAATAAATAAATAAATTTTCTATGAGTATTAAAATATGAATGTGATGGAAATGAAATCAATTAGTGAATTATGATAGTTGGATATTGGGGAATCATACGCCTTAGCAAGAATAAATTATTAGTGAAGAAAATATGAGGACTGAAAATTAAAATAGAAAATCCTTCATTGATAAGAGAAAGAGTACATCACATTTAAATTAAAAAACTACATTAACTGTGGGATTTCAGTCTTCTCTTTTGATAGGACAACCAATCTTCTCCTCCAATTCTTCTACCAAATTTTTGCAATATTCGACGAACTTGTAGACTTTGATTGGAGTATTCAACGGATGAATTACCACATCAATCTCTCTTAGATGCTTTGGAATTTTAAGACTGCTTGATTAGCAAGCATTGCCAATTTTAAAAAGCAGTCTTTCCAATGTCTTCCTTTATCTTCCAGCTCTTTATAGATCTCTTGATTCTTTAATTGACCTAGCAATATCATAAATCAATCCTCCCAATATATGGTTTCGTCCTTTAGGTCACTATAGATATTTTCTTGGTAATCAATGTAATTCTTCAGCTCACTAGAATTCTCCATTTCTATTCTTAGTGCGTCTTGATGTTTTGAGAGTAATTCTTCAATTTCTTCATTGTGTTGCCTCTCATTCCTTACTTGACTCTCATACTCAGCTACCATTTCTTTCAGTTGTTTCTTTGAATCTTCAAACTCTTTTTTTATCTTCTTCTTAGAGCTTGTTGATTTTGTCCACAACTGCTTCCACATATAGGCCTCTTTGATAGTTGAATTCTTTTCTTGCTTTCGCACATCTAACTTTTCATTTGCACCTCTCAAACAATCTTGTATGTCAAGTTTATTTTTCTTTTTCAACTTTCAACCTCTTGTTACTTCTTTCAATAAACTGACTTTTACAAGTGTTTTCTGATCGTAAGTTCTCATTCTCTTGGGAGACTTTTTCTAACTTTGCCTCTAGCTCTTTTTTCTCCTCTTCGGATTTTCAACAATGATGCTTTGAGTTCTTCTATCTCTTCACTGGTAGCAAAGGTAGGTTCAGATATTTCCTGATCACTCGCGGGTGTACTATGGAAAGGCAACTTGATTTCTTGGACTCTATTTTTGAGCCATTGTTGATAGGGTTCTTTTGTGCTGCAACTTCTGCATCCAAGCAGTTTTCCTTTTCTAATGATCTTTTCCCAAGCTCGACTTATCATTCACAACATCGGTGGGCCTACTATACCCGTATTGTGCAAAATAAAAGCTTCCAACGACTTATCATCTGGTTTTTCCAACATAGGGTAGCCAACTTGTCTCAAAGCTATCGCCGGATTGTAATTAATACATCATTTGGTTCCCATGAGAGGCACGTTTGGGAAATCTCCGCATTGACATATTACTTCCTCCACCCCTTGCTCTCTATGATACCATGAAATTGTGTGCTCGGTAAGGCTAGCTATACTCTGAGCCCATTCACGATTATTTTTAATTCCAACATGATAACCTCTCTTGAATATATGAGACGTGAACCAGGTATACAACACTGGAACACAGCACAAAATTGTTCCCACTTTCTTCTCATGTCGCATATGTAGAGAGTAGTATACATCAACAAGAATCGCGGGAACTGGATTTTGATTATATTTGTTAAAAGCTAAGAAGACATTGATGGCAGCAAAATCTACAAAATTATCAAGGTTTGGGAATAAGACAATACCATAGATAATCAGAGCCAAAACATCTATAAAAATACTCCATTCTTTTTTAGCGGCTAAATGATGACACTTTTGCTCTAGATATTTTCTTGAAAAGCCATGAACGGATCCTTTTTCCTCTTTTGTATTGGCCAACTCTCTTATGTTGATTTTCAATACTTCAGATATTGCATCCAATCTCGGTGGTTGCCCAATATATCGATAAGGATTTCCTTTCTATAAGGGGTAACCCAATATTCGTTCAAATTCCTCTAATATCGGGGCCAATTGAAAGTCTTGAAAGGTGAAACATCTTAAGAGAGGGTCGTAATACTGAGCCAAAGCCGTGAGGGCCCCTGTTTGCACATTTACTGCCAAGAGATTTAGGATCTTCCCATATTTGAGAAAGAAACTATCATGTTGTATAGTTTTCATTTGATTGCTTATGTCTCTTAAACTTTTCAAATCAGGTTGTTTGAACTTTAAAAGTAAAGTTTTTTTTTCTTCTGATCCCATTGTCTACTTTAATTTAACACGTGACTAAGATTCTTATGATTCCCCAACAATCCTGAAAATTGATGCAAAATGCCGATTTATTTTCAAAAGAAACAATGTCATGAGATATGAATACAATTATGTAGAATGACAATTGTGAATATATAACATTTTGAATGAATGTATGAGGTATTTTACTTATATAAATATTCTTATGATGAAAGGGTATATTGGCTTATACAGTGAAATTCTCACAATGGTGGCTCTATAGTTCTAAACACGGTTCCTAGAGCCAATAATCTCATTTTGGAATATTGTCAACAACAATAGGTAAACTATTTGGAGTGACAATGCCCTCAATAAGATCAAACCCTATGTGACATTTTCATGTTAACCAAACAGGATGTACATCCAGAAGACTACCACTACACAACTTCGAATCTCAACTTATGTTTTGTTCAAACCCGGGTGTAAGGTTCCACTCATAAGTGTGTGTCTTAGTAAAAGTGTAGGGTGTGGAATAAGTATAATTTAATAACTCCATGACAATAATAAAACATATATACATAATAAATAAATAAATAGATTAATAAATAAATAAACAAATGAATAAATAAATAAATAAATAAGAATAATCAACAAGCTTAAAAAATATTATAATGCCAACTAATACTTACTAAGAAATAATAAACGCATAAGATAAAAGAAAATAAAAAACAAACAAAAATACAAATAAAAATAAAAAGTTAAAAATTATGCACAATTAATTTATTAGGCATGACTCTCTAAAATGTCCCCAGGGGAGTCGCCAGCTGTCGCGACCTAAAATTTCGAGTGTTTCTCGAATTCAATGGAGTCGCCACTAAAATTTGTTTTAAAATAGGAAAAATATTGGGAAACCCTTAAAAATAAAAATAAAATGGTATTTGAAACCAAATTTGAGTTCGGGAGTCGATTATGCGTAGGGAAGGTATTAGCACCCTACGATATCCGTTAAAAACGGTTACCTATAGTTAATTGTGCAAAATTAATTTTAAGTTAAGTATATTTATTTTTCTTTATTATTAAATATGAATAACAATTATTACTATATTTAATTCGACAAAAAAAAATGAAATTTTTATTTATGTGTTTGACAAGAATGTTATCTTGCTCCTACGTATCTCCCGGTGCGATGGAGAAATCAAAGCTACGTAGTTCTTGATTAAAAAAAAACGGATGTGTTGAGTATCTTTAAAGAAAATTTATTTTGTGACAAAAAATGTTTTGACAAAAATAGAAAGAAAAAAATAAAAGAGTTTGATTTGAGTAACTATTTTAAAATATGAGTTTTAAGACGATCAAGTTGTACAACTTGTGTCTCGATATTCAAGGAGTAAAGTAGATGCCACATGTAATTTAATCATCTAAAAAATATTTTATTATTTTCAATTTTTAAGTTGAGTTTCAAAACCACCAAGTAGTACAACTTGTGTTTTAATAACTGAAAGATAAAAAAGTTACATCCAATACATAAATCGGTTTTAGATTAGTTCATTAAAATAGATAAATGAATGATTAAATAAATAAATGAATAAATAAAAATAATAAAATAAATAAATAAATAAATAAAATAAGTAAAATAAAGAGATTTTTAGAACTATCAAGTTGTACTACTTGTGTCCTAACAACTCAGATTAAAAAAATAGTTACATCTAATAAATAAATCGATTTTAGATTAGTTCGTTAGAATAAATAAATAAATAAATAGATAAATAAATAAATAAAATAAATTTAAAATAAAAATAAAATAATTAAAGAGAATTTTAAAGCTATCAAGTTGTACCACTTGTGTCCTAACAACTCAAAGATTAAAAAAAAATATCACATCTAATTAACCTTTAACATAATATTTATTTGTATTTTTATGATGAAATTAATATTAATTATGAAGGAAATTAAACCCTTTTTTTAAAATAAAAAAATAATTAAATAAAATAAAATGAATAGATTTGAATTGGCTTAGATTAGTAAGATTTAAATGGGCTGAGATTAGTAAGATAAAATGGACTGAGATTAGTAAGATAACATGAATGGATTTAAATGGGCTGGGTTTTGGGCTGAGATTAAAATGAATAGATTTGGGCTATCAAAACAAAAGAGGCGGCCAGACAGGGTTTAAACAAGAAACTAAAAGAAGCAACTAAAAAAATGAGAACCAGTGATAAGCAACACGAAAACGAAGAAGCAGCGACGGCGAACAATGGCGATGACAGTGAACGGTGGCAGATGTGATAAAGGTATCAACGGCGAACGGTAGTGACATCAGGCAGGTTCGAAATTTTTATTCATATCTTTATATGTTTCTTTCATTGATCTTTATTCTTACAAAAATAAAAACAACATTTTTTAAAACAAAATGTTAGTTGTATGATGAAGATAACGAAATAGATTTAATTGTAAAAAAAATACCTGCGATTTCTATTTGTTGTTTGTTACTGATCTCTGATTTCTTCCTCTTCTCTTTCTTTGTGTGTTTTTTTTTATTAGTGGTTTTTAAAATTTTTTCCCTTTTAATGAACAAAATGGGGATGTATTTATAGAGTTTTTTTTATTTGTTTAGTTGCTTTCTTTGCCTGCCTTGGTCCTTCTCTATCAATGTCCTGTTTGATGTTTTGTTCACATTGCTCATCATCTGCATTTTTCTGCATTTTTGATGTCTTCATATTTTTAGATTATTTATTCTGATCTGTTCATTGCTGAGCTTTTATTTGTCTTTTAGCTTCTTTTTTTTTTAACTCAAAAAATTGTCATTTAGTTCTGCATAATGTGTACAAATACTAACTTATAAATTATATTTTTATGTTTCTCTAATTAGTTACAAAGCAAAGGTCAATGACACTGCATCTGAAACAGAAAAGCAGCAACAAAAAAGAGCTAAACACTGCATCAGAAACAGAGAGGCAACAACAACAACAAAACAGAGCCAAAGCAGGCTGGCTTAATTTTGTTTGGTTTAAATATTATTGTAATTTAATTTGATTTAATATTTATGGTTGCAATTTGATTGTAATTGTAATTTAAAGATTATAACTTGATTTGGCACTGTAAATTGATGAGCCTACTTATTGTAAATATATTTACTTCCTTTTTTAATATATATTTTCCTTTTTAATTTATTTTTAATAAATTGGACAAAATTAGGGTACTACAATATAAAAAAATATTAATTTCATTAATTTATTAAGCTTTTACAAAATATGTTTGATCACTAAGACCTAGCTTACCTGACAAACTTGAGACTTCACAGTTGTGTGCAAGTTTATTTACCATTTCATCTTTAAATAAAAATATACTAATACATCTAATTATTTATTTAAAAATGATATATGAAATAAGTTTTTAATAAGACTAACTTGACTTTCATGAAGACCAAACTCGGAGCTAAAAAGGTATAATTTTGCTACCTACACCCTCATTTTGCTACTCACACTAATAAATTTTTCATAAAATAAATATACCCAAAATACTCCTTCTTTATTTGTCTAATTATTTAAACTACGTGAATTGAATTGACACAAATTACGTGAACTCAAATTACGTAAGTATTGCTAAATTGACGTAACATTTACGTGAACTGAGTTCACACAAACTACGTGAACTCAGTTCATGTACATCTACGTGCATTGAGTTCACATAGTGCTTGTAAACTTAAACTTCATTACATACGTGAACTCAATTCATGTAGGTGTGTGAATTGTATCTGCGTACCACCTATAATTTCTTAAATTGCATCTTGTACGTGAAACATATTACATGATTTAATTTTGCATACATTTTATTATTTACAATGTATGTAAACTCATGACCAACTATTAACTTGTGCAACTAGACCATTAACACATACTCCAATTAGGGAGGTCCCAAATTTGCATTTATGGATGAATGTTTATTATTTATATTATGAGTGTAGATGAATATAGAATGATTGTCCCAAATTTGCATGAATGTACAAAAATAGTTAAATTTTATAAGAAAAAAATATTTATTTAAAAAAAAGGTAAATTGAAATAGTATCTCTAATTAATTCACATCACTATTTTACTTTTTGATACAATCATTTTATACTCAACCACATAAATATAAAGTGTACATAAACTTAAATCACATATCTTTATTTGACCTATATGAGATACAATTTAAGAAATTATAGGCACTACATGAACTCAATCCACGTATGTGTACACAAACCCAATACACGTAGATGTAAGTGAGTTGAGTTCATGTAGTTTGTGTGAATTCAATTCACATAAATGTTAGTCAATTTAACAATACCTACGTGATTTGAGTTCACGTAGTTTGCGTGAATTCAATTCAACTAATTTAAAGAATGAAACAAACAAGGAAAAATATTTTAGATATTTGAATTTTATTTATGAAGTGTAGATAGCAAAATCTAAAAAAGGATGATAAACCGCATGTTAAACTTAAGCTTTAAATTTTTGTTACATAACATATTCAAATTTTCCAAAGGATAACTTTCCCAATCTATTTCCACACCAAGGAAACACCAATTGCAAAATCCATGTACCTTCACAAGAAAGAAAGATGGAATAAAGATTTTAGAAGTATAAATAAGTGAAGGGATATTTTAGGTATTTAAATTATTTTACTAATACTTCGGTACAAGGGACAAAAAGGGAGTGTAAGTAGGAAAAGGAAGGATAAGAGAAGTGTTATTTTATTACTCGTACTTATTTTACGGAATTATTTTATTACTTTTTTGGACATAGGTCAAAGATTTATAATTTTTCTATTAAACAGGGTTGACTTCATGTCTTTCTCCACTTTGATAAACCCCACCGCCGATTTGTCACTATAACTATCCTTCTTATAAAACCCCAACACACAACCGTTTCTCAAAACTCATGATGGAACCGCCTGAACTCTGGAACGAAGAAAAGCAGAGCGACTACGACGCGCTTATGCGAGAATCACTTATTATGGAAACCAAGACAGAAATCGACCTAAAACAGAGAGAACTCGCATTGCTTCAAAGATCAATCGACGAGTTTTGCATCAAAAGACAAGAAGAAGAACAGCGATTGTTTTCCCTTGAGAGACTCGTTGAAGAGCGTTCCAAAGCGATCGAATCAAACGAGAGAAAACTCGTTTCCGTTCAACGCCAATTGAATTTCTGTTGCCGTGACGTCGACGATAAAGAGAGGGAATACGATACGATTCGGAGAAGCGTGGAAGATAGTAACAGAGAACTCGAAGAGAAAGTTGAGATACTGAAATCGATGGAGAAGAAGATTGGTGAATGTGTGAGGACTTTGCAGTGTAAGGAGGAAGAATGTAACTGGCAGTTGGGAGTTACGCACCGTTTGATTGCTGAGCGTAATGAGATTCACGAGAAAATGCAGAGGACGATGGATGATTGTGATAAAGAATTAGCTGCGAAGGAATCGCAGCTTTGTTTGATTGATGATTTGATTAAGGAACGGGAGAAAGAGCTTAGGACTAAGGAGATTGAGATTCATAAGATTCATAAGGATTGTAAATGGAAGGAAGAGGATATTAAGAGTCTTTCAATGAAAATTGCACAATGTAATAAGGAGGTTAGGGCAAAAGAGAAAGAGCTTGATGCAATGGATAAGTTGATTAATGGACAAGGTAAGGGACTTGATTTTAAGAGGAATGATTTGTATAAGACAATGAGGGAAAAGATTGGTCAACTTACTCGTGAGGTTGAATCGAAAAGGAGAGATTTTGATTCTCTAAGAAGGTCGACGAAGGAAAGAAACTTTGAGCTTGATAAGAAGGAGAAAATGCTTGGAGATAGGGCAAAGGAGCTTGAGTTGAAGAAGAAGCAATTTGAAGAGAAAGTGGAGAATGTTGAGTTGAAAGAGAAGGAATGTGGAGGACTAGTGAATGAGCTTGGAGATAGGGCGAAGGAGCTTGAGTTGAAGAAGATGCAATTTGAAGAGAAAGTGAAGAATGTTGAGTTGAAAGAGAAGGAATATGGAGGACTAGTGAATGAGCTTGGAGATAGGGCGAAGGAGCTTGAGTTGAAGAAGATGCAATTTGAAGAGAAAGTGAAGGATGTTGAGTTGAAAGAGAAGGAATATGGAGGACTAATGAAGGATCTCAAGTTGAAGGAGTGGGAAATTGAAGGAAGAGTGAATGAGCTTGAATTAAAGGAAAATGGATTTGAAGGAAGAGTCAAGGAATTGGAGTCAAATGAGAAGAAATTTGAAGGACAATTGCAAGAATTTGATTCAAAAGAGAAGTGGTTTGAAGAACAAATGCAGGAGCTTGAGTTGAAAGAGAAGCGGTTTGAAGATCAAATGAAGGAGGTAGAATCAAAACAGAAGGAGTTGGAAGTCCAAGTGAAGGAACTTGGATTAAAAGAGAACTTATTTGTAGGG
The DNA here is from genome assembly GCA_037974875.1 of Cicer bijugum. NCBI lineage: Eukaryota > Viridiplantae > Streptophyta > Magnoliopsida > Fabales > Fabaceae > Cicer > Cicer bijugum. The sequence continues at coordinate 1,029,674 of JBBPBT010000066.1, read as the reverse complement.
CGAGTGCACAAGCTTGAGTCTAAAGAAAAATATTTTGAGGGGCAGGTGAAGGAGCTTGAAACAAAACAGAAGGATTTTGAAGTCCAATTGAAGGAACTTGAATCCAAAGAGAAGCAATTTGTTGGGCGTGTGCAGAAGCTTGACTCAAGAGAGAAGGATTTTGAATCCATAAAGAAGGGTTTTGAAGTCCAACTGAAGGAACTCGAATCAAAAGAGAAGCAATTTGTAGGACAAATTAAGGTGCGTGAGTCAAATGTGAAGAAGTTTGAAGAACAAGTAATGAAGCTCGAGTCTAAAGAAAAACAATATGAAGAACGAGTGAAGAAGCTTGAGTTAAAAGAAAAGCAGTTTGAAGAAAAAATGAAGGATCATGAGTCTAAGAAGAGACATTATGAAGTACGAGTGACGGTGCTTGGGGTAAAAGAAGACCGGTATAAACAACAATTGATGGAGCTCAAGGAAAAAGAGAAGAAGTTTGAAGGACAAATGAAGGATCTCGAGTCCGAAAAGAGTCGATATGAAAAACAAGTGAAAGAGCTCAAGTCAAAGGAGAAGAAGTTTGAAGAAAAAGTGAAGGAGCTTGATTCAAAGAAGAAGCAATTTGAAGGGAGAGCCAAGGAATTTGAGGCAAAAGAGAAGCTATTTGAAGGATGGTTGCAAAATCTCATGTCAAAAGAAAACCAATGTGAAGGTCAAGTGGAGGAGCTAGAATCAAAACAGAATGATTTTGAAGTCCAATTGAAGGAACTTGAATCAAAAGAAAAGCAATTTGTAGAGCAAGTGAAAGAGCTCGAATCAAAACAGAAGCATTTTGATGGGCAAGTCAAGGAACTCGAGTCAGAGAAAAAGAAATTTGTAGGGCAAGTGCAGGTGCTTGAGTCTAAAGAGAAGCAATTTGAAGAGCAGGTGAAGGATCTTGAATCAAAACAGAAGGTTTATCAAGTCCAACTGGAGGAACTCGAAGCAAAAAAGAAACAGTATGTAGGTCAAGTAAAGGAGCATGAGTCAAATGAGAATAAGTTTGAAGCACAAGTGCTGAAGCTTGAGTCCAAAGTAAAACAATTTGAAGGAAAAGTGCAGGATCTAGACTTAAAAGAGAAACAAATTGAGATACATGTGAAAGACCTAGAATCAAAAGAGAAGAAGATTGAAGGACAAATGAAAGATCTCGAGTTCAAGAAAAAAGAACATGAAGTACGAATGGTGCTGCTTGAGTTAAATGAAACACGGTTTGTAAGGAACCTGGATAACCTAAAGTCAAAAGAGAAGCAGTTTGAAGCACAAATGAAGGATCTTGAGTCCAAAAAGAATCAATATGAAGAAAAAGCAAAGGAGCTCAAGTCAAAAGAGAAGCACATTGAAGGACAAATGAAGGATCTCCAGTCCAAAAGGAATCAATATGCAGAAAACGCGAAGGAGCTCAAGTCAAAAGAGAAGCACATTGAAGGACAAATGAAGGATCTCGAGTCCAAAAGGAATCAATATGAAGAAAAAGCGAAGGTGCTCAAGTCAAAAGAGGAGCACATTGAAGGACAAATGAAGGATCTCAAGTCCAAAAGGAATAAATGTGAAGAACATGCGAAGGAGCTCGAGTTAAAAGAGGAGCAGGTTGAAGGACAAATTAAGGATCTTGAGTCCAAAAGAAATCAATATGCAGGACAAGTGAAGGAGTTTGAGTCAAATGAGAAGCAGTCCAAACTGCAAGTAAAAGAGCTTAAGACAAAACTTGATGAGTTTGAAGGAGAACTGAAGGAGCCTGAACTCAAGGAGAAGAAAGATCAATCATTAAAGAAGTCATTGAAAGAGGAAAAAGTGTTGAAAGAGAAGTCCTGTATCCTCCAAGAGCAACTGTATTTTACAGATGCCAACTATGTAGACAATAGCAAACATTTAGAATTGCTCTTCAATCTTTTGAAAAAGCATGAGTTGATATGTAGCCAAATCTCCGAGGCTCTTCGAACATCAGCCGACCCTACTAAACTGGTGTTAAATACAATAAAAGGTTTCTGTCCTCCTCAATTGAGGCAAGAACATGTTGAATGTAATGCAAATATTTTAAGGAGAACATGTAATATTTTGGTGGATGAACTAAAGAAATCTTCACCAGTAATCAGTTTTCATATGAAAGAAGAAGCAATGAAGTTGGCAAGTGTCTGGAAGGCAAATATTGCTGTACCAGTTAAGGACTGTTTGGAGGTCCTTGATTTTTTCAAGTTTATTGCTACTTATGAGATTGGTTCATCTTTCAATCAATATGAACTTCAGAGGCTTCTATATGTAATTGCTCAGATTTGTCAGGACCCACATGTCCTTGGTGGTACTGAGAAACTACCAGGTAAATACACCTGCTTCTTTCTCTATTTTGTTGAAACTATTTTCTTTAATTATATATATTATTTTAATTTGTCTGGATCTGTATTTGATTGAAAATTGAAAATCTCTACAGTCAGTTTTCTGTTGTATACCTTAATCATATGGAAAGTCATCATTGATTTTCTACTGATAAATAGATATCTTATATGGTTTTTTGTTGAATTGACTACATTTCTATATTTTCCCTTTCTACTAAGGAGGTGAATGATGTTGTATTGAATCTCAATTCCATAACTCCCGACATATATATGAAGTAACAAACCAGAAAAACATGACCAAAGCCATCTTTGCAAGTTGGCAGTGAACTCAACAATCCATTGAGTTGAAAGAACTTAACACTGATGAGCTGAAACTAAGCTCTACTGAGTTGGATCTATTTCCAAATAGGGAACCTTGGGATTTTCAGCTTGTCAATCGATTTTTAACTTGTTATTCTTTGTGTGTGTGTGTGTGTGTTGATGTTTGAATCAATCGTGTAATTTGTCCATCAATTTTGAATTTAAATTTGTGTGGGGTGGTCTAGGGGCCGAGCCCTTGTTAGCCAGAACTTGTTTGCTGCAGACTAGCTTATTACACAAGTTGCATGTTTTTGCATCACAACATCATAATTGTAATTTGTAATCTTGCGATGCATGTTTATTAAATCAGTTTTCAAATAAAAATCTTTTGTCAATTCTGGAATTCAAATGTAAAGCACAATGTCATGTATACCAATATATTTTCCGTCCTTAACAGCATCATTACTTGGTTGACTTTGATAGGAATTATCTTTTCATTTTTGTACAGGGGTATAATATCACCATTACTTGCTTGACATTTTCCTTATAGCTTCTGTAATTATCTAATGCCAAATGTATTCATGTCAATCCACTTTATGATGCAACACCAATCTAGTCAGTTACATCTTACTAGGCCTAGTTTTTTATCACGGAAAAAACATTGAAACTAAGTGTTCTGTTGGAACTTAAATCTGCATTTTCTACCAGTGTCGTCATGTATTTCATTGTTCTGTTTTGACGTTTATATATTTCTTTCCTTTTATTATGAGAGTATTCTGTCTTCTAAACTTATCTTTTCCTCTCATGAATCTTTTTAGTTTTTTATTCAGCTATAGTTTTGTGATGATTGCCTGTAAATATAGTATAAAGCAGCTTTCCTTTCGTAGCCAATGCATATTTGGAAGCTTTCCATTATTTCAGTCTTTTATATTTCATTCCATGATCTTTATTTTCAGATGTTTTATTAATATGGGGGATCTTAAATATATGCTGGCTAAACATTCGGCTGTATTGTATCTTTACTCAGATAATCAACTAAGTCTCACCACCACTGATGGAAGAAATTTGCAGTCGCTATCAGATGAGTCTGAGTTGAATGACAATGAGATTTTATTTGATCTCCAAACATCATCAGATCCAGCAAAACTTGTTTTGGAAATAATTCGGAACCCTATTCTTCCACAGAATGATGGTGTAATTATTGATCAGAGCCACATCTTTTTGTTGGATCAACTGATGAGAATCTCACCACATATTAAACCCCATGTAAGAGAGGAGGCAATGAAGCTAGCACTTGAATTGAAAGAGATCATGAGAGGAAGTGCTGAGAATTCTTTGGTGGTTCTGGGTTTTCTACTGCTTTTGGCCAATTATAAATTACTTTCTTACTTTAACGAAGATGAAGTTTTGAAGCTTGTTGAGGTAGTTGCTCAGCACAAGGAAGCTGTAGAGATGTTTCGGACACTTGGTTTTGTGGACAAAATTTCTGGTATGTTCGTTAAAGATGTCCTTTTTCAGTAATTTTTTCATTAACATATGCATACTGCTGTGCATAAAAATAAGTAAAAGAAAATGTTAGAAACTGGTATCAAAATAGAATTACACACTACAAAGGATGCAAAATTCACACATTCAGACAGGTTACAATGGATTCTCTACCAGTACCGAGGATTAGAGAGGCTTGTTACAAGGCAATTTCTATCAAAGAAATTTGAGAGTCTTGGTCTCTCCCTTCCAAGAATTAGAAAGTTTGGTCCCTCCCTTTCATAACCACTCAAAAACTATCCAATAATCACTTTCTGCTTTCCTTTCTTTACTTATTCCTAAAAAATAAACGTAATTGACAATTAATAAAAACGTAACTGCTCATAACTGCTCGTAACTGTCAAAATTTGTTTCTCTAATAAGATGTCTAACAATACTCCCCCCAAAAGAATCACCCTCAATGTGAAATAAATGAAACTGCTCCATGATAGTTGCAATCGGTTCCGAAGTGGATTCAAAATCTGGAATTTTTAATTTCCTCTATTGTTCTTCATCACTCCTGGAACTGTTTTAATCCCCAAGGTTTCCACCCAGCATGTGGTGACTCCATGTATCTGTATATCCATTAATCATGTGTGTCCAAAGTTACATTTTCCATTTATGCAATTGAATGTTGCTGTGTTTCCGTGCATTCTCTTCTCTCTTCTTCCATTGTTTTTCGCATGGCTAACAATCCTTCAAACCCGCCCTCCAATATTTTCATACGGGATTCCATTCCTCTATTTGAAAGTTGAAACTATTAAATCTGCCTGGATTGTACTGCTCTGGTATGAGTGGGTAGAAACTGGTACCAAAATATAATTAATTGTAGAAACTAGCTTTTTATTGTTGGTAGAATAAGATTACAGCAGAAATAGAAGCTGATAGCAAAATAGAATTAATTGTAGAAACTAGTTTTTATTGGCAGTAGAATAAGATTACAACAGAAATATAATTACACACACTATAGAGAATGTAGAATTCACACATTCAGACTGGTTACATTGTGTTCCTTACCAAGGATTAGAGAAGCTTGCTGCAAGGCAATTTCTATCCAAGAAATTCGAGAGTCTTGCTCTCTCTCTTCCAAGAATTAGAGCTTGGTCTATCCCTTCCATAACCACTCAATAACTATCCAATAATCATTTTCCCCTTTAATTTCTCTATTTATTCCTTAAAAAAAACTTAAGTGACAGATAATAAAAACATAACTGCTCATAACAGCCGTAGTTTATTTCTCTAATAAGAGGGTCTAACAAAATATTCCAAAGATATAAAAGGAATCTTGTTTAAAATTAGTATTAATATTGTTGAACTTTGTTGATTCAGAAGAAAAATGGTACTGAAGAAAGAATGTAGTGTGATTAAGATGTTTGTGTTTGAAGGAAGTTAAATCCATATTTTGTTATAAAAATGTGTTTGATACTTGGAATAATCTATGTGTGTGTGTGCGCACACGCACATCTGTTTCATTTTCTAAATATTCTTACATGTCCTCTTTTCAACTTTAATCTGTGTGTGTTTGTGTCTGTTCTATTTTCTAAATGTTCTTAGACATTCTCTTTTTTTACTTTAATCCATCTGTGTGTGTTTGTGCATGCATGTTTCTGAATGTTCCCATTTCTTCCCCACAACTATTCTTCAGCTCCCTCTGCTTATTTATGGGCATCATAACTAAAACTGATTACTAAAACTGATTTTCTGGCTATATCTTTTTGCCTTGAACAAGTTTGTAATAGCAAGCTCCAATTCTTTTGCTGATAATTCCGAAGTGATATCCCGAGGAACTTCTCTGGTTTGATTTGATGAAGTAATATTATATTGTTTCTCGCAGATTTTGTTCAGAATCTTATTACAAAGCAACGATATATTGAAGCTGTTAGATTCATTTGTGCATATAAGTTGGCTGACAAGATCGAACCAGTTAATCTCTTGAGAGAACTTGTGAAGAAAGCAAAACAGATTTCCAAAAGAGTCGGCAGAAGAAAATGCAGTGAAAGAAAGGTTATTTTTCCTTATTCAAATTCTATCTCACTATATTATCATTCTTCAAAATGGTGCTTGCTATTTATATGTTAAATTAAATGTGAGTTCAGGTTAAGGTAAGAGAAACAGAAATTGCTAGTCTGAGGGATATTCTACAGTGCATTTCGGAAAACAACCTGGAATCTCAGGATCTAGTTAATGTGATTGAAGCTCGCATTTGTGTGCTCAAACTAGAAAATCAGAGGGTAAATAGTGTTGGCATTGTATCAGAGTCTTCCTCCAAAGTAGAAATGCAACAACACGAAAATAAGAAACCCATCAACGAAGCAGTCACCAAAAATCAAGTACGACAACCTAAAGAAAAGGAACGCACTAATGAAGCAGTCTCTAAGGATCAAGTTGAAGTACAACAACCTGCCCAAAAGAAACCTTCTGATGTTGCAAACACCATGAATCAAGTTAGAGTGCAACAACCTGAAGGAAAACAAAGTGTTACTACTGAATCAGTCACCAGGAATCAAGTTGAAGTGCAACAACCTCGAGAAAAGAAACGTGCCAATGAGGGTGTTGCCGAAAACTATCAATCCCATCAGCGGGGAAACAACAGCAAGCGTCATAGGACAGGTGTGGTACCCTCTATGCCTTCCGTCTTAGTTCCTCAATATCAACGTCGTGCATTTATACGTAGGACAATGCCTGCTCAATTTGTCTTCCCCCCAAACTATATTTCTCTTGCTAATCATTTTGGTGCAGTTAGGTTTAGAAATCAACATGGAGCAAATTACTTTCATCACTCCAGGCCTCATCCTTTTAGATGAATCCTTGTGAATTCATTATTTAGTTCTGTAAGTAGTAGTTATAGTTTAGGGAAACTTGGTAGCATTTGATTCCCAATTTTATAGTGAAGACTTTTTGTAATTGGTACGGTCTTCCTAATTTTAGATTTAATTGGTTTTCGCTTGGGTTTTATTCATATCATGCCCCTAGCCTTTTTTTGGGTATTGTTTCCTTTTCAATTATTAATTATATTTGGTAAATTATTGATAGAGTTTGAGGTGCTAATCTAGTTGGGATCTCACCCTCTATAGGGATTATTTTGCATGTCTTTTGCTCTAAAAAATAGTAGTTATTATTTAAAATTTTGTGTAGACAGATACCTTATAAATTACTAAATGAATTTTCCATTTTTGACATACATTAAAAGAAATATTTAATATTTATTGATAATTTTGAAAAATAATACCATCTCTTTTTTAAAGTTGTTATGGTAATTTGATATCAGGTATTAACTGCATCTTAAAACAAGGCCCAGAGGAAAGCAATCTAGAGAAAGTACGTTGTTCAGAATGTAGGAAAAAGATCCTTTGCCCACTAGGTTCCTTGCCTTTATATAGGCAAGTTCTTGTAGGGTAGTGGGGCTTTGATATGTTCAAGGCCATTATGTTAACTAACTGGTCTTCACAAAGTCCCCTCCTTTAAGGTCGATCGGTACATGGAGGTGCCACGTTCTTTTTCCGTACTTTTATGTACTAGGCAAGCAAGAAGGTGCCACATATGCGTCTTAGTACTTGTCAACTCCTTGGTAGTGTGATAGAGCTAAGAAGGACCGTAGGCCACCTATTACTAAAGTGTATGTGAGGCGCCAGTCTGGCACTAAATGAAAATAACTAACTAGTGAATAATAGTTAGTTGAGAATAGAATAAATAGGAGGGAAAGAGAGGAATGGGTGAGTTTTTGGAAACAGTGAAGTAGGAGTAACTGATTCTAGGTGAGTTTTAGATGCAGAACTTAGAAGCAATCCAAGACTTTTATTTGTTCACACTCAAGGGGGTTGACATGGTGTTAGGTTTGGATTGGCTAGCAGGGTTGGGAGAAATTAAAGCAGATTTTGGAAAGCTGGAACTAACTCTGAAACAAGGAGAAAAGTTCATCAGAATAGTTGGAAATCCAGCCTTAACTAAAATTGAACTCCCTTTTGGAGCACTGATGCAAGTTTTAAAAGAAGAAGGTGAGGGATTATTAATTCAATGTGAAAGAACCAAGACGGAATTAGATTCTCAAAAGACCCTACCAAAAAATTTTCTGAATTTACTAGACGAATTTGATGAGGTATGTTCAGACCCAAAGGAGCTGCCTCCATTTAGAAAGCATGATCATGCTATCCATCTCAAAGAGGGAGCTTCAATTCCTCATTTGAGGCCTTACAAGTACCCACATTATCAGAAAATAGAGATAGAAAGATTGGTAGCAGAGATGCTGGAATCTGGGGTAATTAGACACAATATTAGTCCATATTCAAGTCCTATTATACTGGTGAAAAAGAAGGATGGAGGGTGTAGGTTTTGTGTAGATTATAGAGCATTGAACAAGATAATGATACCTAACAAATTCCCTATTCAATTATAGAGGAACTTTTGGATGAAATTGGTGGAGCCATTGTGTTCACTAAATTGGATTTGAAATCGGGTTATCATCAGATCAGAATGAAGGAAACTGATATTGAAAAAACAGCTTTTAGAACTCATGAAGGTCATTATGAGTTTGTGGTGATGCCTTTTGGCTTGACTAATGCCCCTTCTACATTCCAAGCTCTAATGAATGAGGTTTTAAGACCTTTTTTGAGACAATTTGCATTGGTTTTCTTTGATGACATCTTGGTTTATAGTAGAGATGAGGCTGCACATGAAGATCATTTGCGGAAAGTGCTAGAAGCATTAAGAGGAAATTCCTTACTGGTCAACAATAAAAAATGTAGTTTTGTTCAGCCAAGTCTAGAGTATTTGGGTCATGTTATCTCTGGGGCAGGAGTGGCAGCCGACCAGACAAAGGTAGAGGCTGTAAAATCTTGGCCTGTTCCTAAAGACTTGAAGAGTTTAAGAGGATTTTTGGGGCTGACAGGCTATTATAGGAGATTTGTACAGAATTATGGTAGAATCACCAAGCCCTTGACTGACTTATTGAAGAAGGACAATTTTGTGTGGAATGAGGAAGCCACTACAGCATTCCAAACTCTAAAACAGGCCATGGTTAGTCTACCATTGTTAGCAGTACCTGATTTTTCTAAGACATTTATTGTTGAAACTGATGCATCTAGTAAAGGGCTAGGGGCTGTCTTGATGCAAGAAGGGAAACCTTTAGCTTTTTGGAGTAAAGGTCTTTCCCCCAGAGCTCAAGTAAATCAGTTTATGAGAGAGAGTTGATGGCTTTGGTACAAGCTGTTCAGAAATGGAAACACTACCTCATGGGTAGACATTTTGTTATAAAGACTGACCAAAGGAGTTTGAAATTCCTCACAGATCAAAGGTTGTTTAGTGAGGAGCAATTCAAGTGGGCAGTGAAACTCATAGGTTTGGATTTTGAGATCCAATAACCTGGCAAAGAGAATACAGTAACAGATGCATTGTCAAGAAAAACCATGTATACTGCTATCTCTGTAATTGATTTGGCTGATGCTGAAGATTGGTTTCAAGAAATGGAAACTGATCCTAAATGGAAGAAGGTGATCCAGGACTTAGCTTGTGATCCTAATGCTCATCCTGGTTTTCAATTTCAAGCAGGCAGATTGTTATACAAAGGAAGACTGGTTTTGAAAAAGGGTTCTAACAAAATTCCTCTGATTTTAGCTTAATGCCATGACAGTGTGACTAGAGGCCATTCGGGATTTTTCAGAACCTACAAGAGAGTTTCCAGTTTTTTCTACTGGGAAGGTATGAGAAGCTATGTAAAGCAGTATGTAGAGGCTTGTGATATCTGTCAAAGACAGAAATATTCCACATTAGCCCCTGCAGGTATGTTACAACCATTACCAATACCAACAGAGGTGTGGCAAGACATTTCTATGGATTTTATTTCTGGTTTGCCTAAAACTAAGGGCAATGATACTATATTTGTGGTAGTGGACAGACTCACAAAATATGCTCATTTTTATCCACTTGGGCATCCTTTCAATGCAAAGGATGTGGCTGCTTAGTTTGTCAAAGAAGTAGTTCGTTTACATGGATTTCCTACATCCATCGTTTCAGACAGGGATCAGATATTTTTGAGTCAATTTTGGCAGGAATTGTTCAGATTGGCTGGAAGTACACTCAAGTACAGCACTGCGTATCACCCTCAGACAGATGGCCAGACTGAGGTGGTCAATAGGAGTTTGGAAACTTATCTCAGGTGCTTTGCTGGACCTATACCAAAAAGTTGGGTGGACTGGCTCGCTTAGAACTTCCAGAATCTGCTAGAGTTCATCCAGTTTTCCATGTATCTTTGCTAAAGAAAGCTTTGAAGCAAGGTCACCAACAGCAGCCATTACCACCAATGCTTTCTGAGGAATTTGAATTACAAGTGGAGCCAACTGATATTTTGCAATATAGGGAGGATAAGGATGGGAATTTGGAGGTCTTGGTCCAGTGGGATCAGTTACCAGCATGTGATAATTCGTGGGAACTTGCTACACAATTGCATCACTCTTTTCCTCGGTTTCCCCTTGAGGACAAGGTCATTCTTTTCGGGGGGGAGTATTGATAGAGCTAAGAAGGACCGTAGGCCACCTATTACTAAAGTGTATGTGAGGCGCCAGCCTGACACTAACTGAAAATAACTAACTAGTGAATAATAGTTAGTTGGGAATAGAATAAATAGGAGGGAAAGAGAGGAATAGGTGAGTTTTTGGAAACAGTGGAGTAGGAGTAACTGATTATGGGAATCAGTTAGAGATTACTGTTTTCTCCCATCTATCTGTTTTCCTTCTTTCTCTACAATTCCTTGTAATTATTCTATTCAATCAATAATACAAAGAGATTAGGGTTCATTGATCCTAATCCACTATTCAGTTTCAATTACGCTATTTGTTCCTAATTGATACTGGTATTAACATAGTGTGTTGTTGATTCCACCTAGTTTGGTCGGCCATTCCAATCCAAAGTCCACCAAGTGTCAAGCTTGTCAAGGCGTATCCGTTTGTCTTCAAGGTAGGTTGACCAGGTCGGCTGTTCTAGTCTACAGTCCACCAAGTGTCAAGTCTATTAAGGTGTATCCGTTTGTCTTCTAGATAGGTCGGCTGTTCCGATCCACAATCCACCAAACGTCAAGTTTGTTAAGACATAGGCGTTTGTCTTCTCAATCGACCATCCAGTGCCCAATCTTCTAGGTAGGTCGATTGTCGTAACACATATGGGAATAAATAACCCACAACTTAACGTCGATTTCATTAAATAGCACTAGCAAGTGGTTGCAACCTTAATTAATGCTTTGTTGTTTGTTATTGGCCATGGTGTGGGTCTTCATAAATCGGAAGCTTGCGCTGATTGGTGGAGGTGGTATTGGTTTACCCTTATGCCTATAAAAAGGAAGTTTCCCTTCCCTTATTCTTCCCACGTTCTCTTGATTGAATCCATTGTCTTCCTTGGAGCATTATCATTCTCTTTTGTTATGTGATTATGGTCTATGTTTTCATACCCAGATCTTTTGAACATTTTTGCCTTTTATTCTAAAGGCTATAAAATGTCAAAAATCAAATATTGAAGTGGAGATCTGCCTTACTTGAACTTCCTTATAAATCTTTGAAATCATTTCTTTGTTACATGAACATTCCCCTTGACTGCGAAAATGTTCCAAAGAGCTGATAATCCTCCTTCACGCCCCACCATCAACTCCACCCTCCCTCTCACAGGAGACTGTCAGCATTGCTTTTTCTCTTTTTTTTTTCTTTCCAATTTTACTCCTCTTTTTACTCTCCTTGTGGCTTTGATGGCTTGTTTCAGTCCTAGTGGAGCTAGCAATAAATATTTATATGTTGTTGGTATCTTCTAATATGCCCATGCTTTGTAGCTTTAAACACTCCCAAATAGTCTTTAGAATCTTTCTAGAATGCCACTCTATATTTATATGTTGTTGGTATCTTCTAATATGCCAACTTGTCTTGATATTAACTTCTTTCTTAAGAAAGTTTGTCAATTTATATTTGGGATTCTCATTGACAATTTATTAAAAGATTCTCATTGGTAGTCTATTAAACACCTATTGTGATATCTTAATGACACAATGCACTGTGACTTGCAGCTTCTTCTTGCCTCTCTACATCACCCCTCTCTCTTAACAGGGTTTTGTGATATAGGTCGGATTATTGATCATTATGATCATAAGTTTAGTCTCAACCATATTTTCTTTTGTCCTACTTGATCTCGTAGTAGTTTAGAAAACAAATTGTCATTGCTTGCCCTAGTGTTGAAATAGAACATCACAAACTAGCACAAATTATTGCAAAACTACTATTGATTCAAATTGTCTTGAAAGAAATATACAATTCTATGCACTTATTATCCTTTGTGACAACCCAAGGGTTTATTTTTGGCAAACAACTGCATGGTTTGCACATATCTACCACCACCCCCCCCC
>JBBPBT010000066.1:988710-1006661 GCA_037974875.1 Cicer bijugum | reverse complement strand
AAGTGATAAATAATTGTAATATATTAATAATACAAAATATTTTAAAATACAAAATATTTTAAAATACATAAATATTATACCCTTTAATTAAATACAGACAACAATATAGTTAGTTCAAATAAGTAAATAACCAATTATATAGTTGAATTCATTAGAAAGATATAATTAACTATATTTGGACATATCACAATATTTATTATTTTAAAACTGATGAAAAAGATGAATATTAACAAAAATAATATAGTTTAATTGTATAAAATACATTACACTATCAACACAATATTTATTATTTTAAAGTTGATTATTATCATATATATAATCAAAACATATTTGAATGTTACGAATATTCTTATATATAAATAAAATCTAATAATAAATAAATATGGAGAAAGAGTCTATAATAATAAATAAACACCCGTATTAAAAGGGGTGCATATTCTCTCCCTCGCTTCCACAGTTTCCCCAAACCATTGAATCAAACACATTCCTCATCTCAATTTCCATGCCCAAACCCCAAATCTCTAAAATATGGTAGCGGAGACAAACGTTCCCGTTACCCTCACCGTTAAAAAAGACGGCGAACAACCCGGTGCCTTAATATTCACCTACGGCACGTTAAAGAAAAACTTCTCCAATCACATCCTTCTTCAAGACCTAATCGACACCGGTGACGCTTCTTTCATCGGAACCTACCGCACCGTGCAAAATTACCCTCTCGTATGTGGTCCCTACCGTGTTCCTTTCCTTCTCAATTTACCCGGGTCGGGTCAAACCGTTTACGGCGAACTCTACTCTGTTTCTCCAGTCGGACTTTTAAGGATGGATGAACTTGAGGGAACCTCACGCGCTCACTACGAGCGTCTGCCTATTAAGGTCGTTCCTGTGATCGGCGAGGGGGGAAATGAATCTGGTGACGTGGAGATGGAGATAACGTGCGCTGAGGCGTATTATGCGCATGATAGCTATGCGATGGAGATGTGGAAGAAGAATGAGAAAAGAGGATTGAAGTGTTATACGGAGAAAGAAACGATTGGGTATGTGAAGCGTAAAGATAGGCCTCAACATTTGACTTTTCTCGATCATATTCGTTTGTTTCTTCAAGATTGAATCATTTAATTGTCTCTGTTTTTTTTTTTTTTTTCTATTCTTCTTCTTGCCACACAAAAAATAAAATAAAGATAATTTGAATCGGAATGGGGTTTTAGTGTTTAATTAGAGTTTGTCATAGATGGTGGTTTTGTTGGAAAAATAGAGTAGTTGGGATTATTGTGATTCTGTTCTTGTTGGTTTCAATGCCAATTTCTATATTTTCTTTATTGAAGAAAACAGTTATTTGGTCCTTGTATATTTCAGTGTGTGTTCATCCAAATATAACAATTTGAAGCTGGTTATTTCAATTTCTTTTAAATTTAAATTTGTATTCAAATCTAGACTCTTTGATTTTGGGATGCTATGGATCTGCTGACGGCTGAATGTGTAAAATTGTATTACTGCATGCAATAATTGAATGTATCAAACAAATTCCGGCCGTACTAGAATTTTGGTCTAAAGATCAAATTTCATTTTTTTTTAAGTCGTACTATATCATTTATGATCATAGATTTTATGTATGATTATTGTCAATGAAATCTTGAGGCATTTGTGTGATTTAAATAAATGTAAAAAAAAATGAAATTTCATCATATTTAGACCAAAATTCTCTTTGAGAGACCAAAACTAAAGAAAAACAAAATAGAATGATTGTTTTTGCGATTCAGTTAAAATAGGGACTAAATATGCAATTAAGTCTTATTTTTAAAGTTATTAATATTGTTAAAAAGTTATATAAAAATTAAACTTTCTGATGTTATGATTCAAATATAGTGTAAAAGATTCATCTAAATGCTTGTTATATTTTTCATTATTTCTTTATGGGATGCTTGCGTAAAATATGAAGGATTGCTGAGGATTTGCGTGACACTAACTTGCCCTTTCTATGAAGGCTGCAATTTTTTTAAATTATTTTCTCTTTTTCGGGTCAAGATAGAAATGAATTTAAAAATTAAGAGTGGATGTTGAATATAATTGTTGACAGGTTTAACTGCACAATCGAAAAAACTTTAGTGCTTGTATGAAATCATTGTGATTAATTGATGGAACAAAATGTAATTTTCGTCAACGATTATAGATTATAGAGTGTAATTATGTCAAACTCAGTATTAATGCTAGTAATAAATAAGGTATACATGTATGGTCTGTGATTTTAAATTGTGAATTGCAATTGAAACCTTTGCCCCAATCACAAGTCGTGAACTTTGAGATATTGAGAATGTATAAACCATAAAGACTGATAAATTAAAATAATTTGTAAGTGATTTGCTTAAACGATTTGCAAGGGGTGACATTTTTGTTTTTTTAAATGAGTTGAATTTTAAAGACTCACAAAGTTAAAACAAAATCTTCATGTCACCCACAAGATTACCCATATATGCCTATTGGACTAATCTTCTTTTGCCACTATGAAAGGTTTTTGTTTTGATCTATTTACTGTTTGGGTGTCTTCCAATACAATAAATCACAATTTTAGATGGTAAGAGTTAATCAAATTAAGACCTCAAATTATTTAATATCAGTTAAAATGATTAATGATTAACTTAGACAATTTAAGAAAGTAATTTGATATTTCATAAATTTAAAATCTTAGATAATTTCATATTTAATAAATTTGAAGATTGAGGTTTTTAATTTCAAGGTCCAAATTTATAATTTACTCCTTCCAAAATAAATTATGATGTATGATAGATCAAATGTGATGTTGGGCTACAATAAATGCCACCATTGTTACCCGCAAGAAACGTTCTCTATAGTAATAACCATAATTCAAGCAACTAAAAATCTTTGTTTGGCCACAATATTTGGACATACAAATAAATATAAAAGAAAAAATAGTTAAGTGATAAGACTAAATATAAAAAAACATAAAAAAATGGTTGAGTTAAAAAATGTTTAAATAATAAAATTAAATTTCTCAATTAATTTGTTTTGATTTGTGAGTATGTCCAAATATTTTTAATTTGAATTTGTGTTGTATAAAATTTACTCTTAGACACACACGTTAGTGATAATAATAATAATAATAATAATAATAATAATAATAATAATAATTCAGCTACACAAACAATTCGGTATTAGTTATTTATCAAGTATAAATAAATATATCAATTTAGTAATAATAATGAAAATGGAATATTGACAATGCAATCAATGGCTATATAATACGACGAACATTCACTTATTATTTTAAATTACTGTTGAATAATTTCTTTTTGTAAAAAAAACTCCGATGAATAATTGTGCGTGTTCAATTTCTAAAAATCTTATTTTGTAGTTGTAATATACATGCATAACTCCTTCCTTTTGTCTCCAATTTTCGTCCCCTCCGAGCCAGAGACTTTTGAAACCTCCCCAGACCTGTCAATGGAAATAAACCATTTTCCTTTATCTTTATTTTTAAATATATTTTCGCTTTCATTCAATTCTTTACATGAAGGTTGAGTAGGGATGACAATGAATAGGATTTGGGTAGGGTACTATAGTACCCGTACCCATACTGCAGTTAAAAAAAATACCCATACCCGTGTCCGTATCTCTTGCTATCAACTTTAATATCCGTATCCTTACCCTTTGGGTATCTAACGTACCCATACCCATTACCCACACTTTAACTAAAATAGATCGATAAATAAATATTATTTTGTGATGAAATTTAAAAATTATTCAAATATACAAAATTGAGTTGTCAAATAAATATATAATTATTACTTTATGTGACAATTCTATTTTATTAAATGTTATTATGATATTCGTTTTGTATTTATTTTCCTTACCGAAGAAACTAATAACATATAATAAAATATTATTCTCAAATAAATAATAATTATGTCTTTACTCGATAATTTTATATTAGATTTTATCATTATCTTTCTTTTGAAGTTAGACTTCGCAACAAAGATGACCTTAAACCCCGAACCCTAAACCCTAAATAATATACTTAAACCTTAAACCCTAAACTCTTAATATCAAATTATGTACACTAACACACTAATTGTTATGAAGTAAAAGTATAAAACGAAGATAGTAATAACATTTAAAAAAATAGAGTTGTCAAATAAAGTACTAATTACATAATTATTAGACAACACTATTTTACTAAATGTTATTATTATCTTCATTTAGTAGTTAGAATTCGTAATGAAAATAACCCTAAATATTTAACCCCGAACCCTAAATACTAAATCATAAACTCTAAATCCTAAACCTAAACCTTAAAACGTAACCCCTAAACTCTTTACCCTAAATCTTGAACCCTAAATTCTGACAACTATA
Source organism: Cicer bijugum (assembly GCA_037974875.1). NCBI lineage: Eukaryota > Viridiplantae > Streptophyta > Magnoliopsida > Fabales > Fabaceae > Cicer > Cicer bijugum. The sequence goes on along the minus strand of JBBPBT010000066.1, from coordinate 1,002,296 downwards.
TTTTATTATAGTAAAATAAAAAAAGAGATTAAGTAACTATTAAGTTTGTTCTAGTAGAATAAAAATAATAATAGTAATACATAAAATAAATAAAGGCACTAATGAACTTGACTCATATATGTGAATCCTAATAAAAGGAGCTACTTGCCGCCGCCTCCGTAGAAGGGAGAGGAAACACAATAATGCTCTAGTTAGTCAAACAAACTCGATTTCTCAAATTTTTAACTATATCAATTTCTCTCTAAAATATCCGAGTTCTCTGTTTATCAAATTAATCATTTTGCATTGTTTTTCTTTACCGTAAGTCCAATTTAAGTGAAACCAACACCAAAACAATCGTTTGAAAAATGGTCATACCTTTATTAGTTTTCTTATTTTAGGGATGACAATGGATAGGGTTTGGATAAGATATGAAGTTACAACTCTTATGACAATATTATTTGATATCAGTATAAACAATTTATAAAAAGTTGCAAGTATAATTATAAAGACACGATTAATAAAATATAACTCTTAGTTATGAAGACACAATTATTTAACTATTCATCGAAAACAAATTCTTAAAAAGTTTGCAAATGTTTATCTTTTGATTTGATTATAAATATTATAATGGTGCAATGATATTAATAGATATTAAAACATAAAGGAAAACAAGTAATTAAACTAAATATTAATATAATAAATAAATAATATATTTATATAAGTGCGGGTACGGGGCGGGGTGGGTACTATAGTACCTGTACCTACACCCATACCCGTTTAATTTTGCAGTAATTATCCGTCCCCGTACCCATACCCGTTATGCAGATTTTTATCCTATCCATTGTGAATTTTTTTTGCGGGTACCCACTGAGTCTAAGTCTAATTGCCATCCCTAAAGTTGAGATATAAAATATGATCCCTTCATTTTTTTTCAACATGAAATCTATTCCCCCGTCCACGCTAGACTTAAAATGATTGTGGTATTTATTATTTCTTCTACCGATAAAAAAAAAATGAAAGTGAAAGAGGGAAAGAAAGAGAACATGGGGAGCTCATGACCTGGATTTGATGAATATTATTTCAAGATTATTTATGGATTAAAAAAATTCAATTGACTTTAGTTAAAAATTTCATGGGTTTCAAGTTTCTGGATTGGTAAAAAAATGGTGAAAAACTCAGATTTTAAGTTTAAATAAAAAATTAATTTAATGTCACACGCACATTTTTTTAATAGACATTATTAAAAATACTTAAAAATGGACAAAGTTAAATAACTGCTAGTGTATTTTTTCTCATTAACCTAAGCAACCAAGTTTGATGTAAAACGGTGTCTAGGTGAATTGATGTGAGCTTAGTTTGATAAATGTGTTGTAACTTTTGTTAAGGCTAAAAAAACCAATTTGCACTGATGTGAGCTTATGAAGCAGTGACTGCATACAATACGAATCTAGGTCGATTTTAACTTAAGCTTGTATACTTTACATGGAGGTTTGTAATGGAGCATACCAAAAGTACATTTTAGTTGCTAAACTAAAGAATACACAAGCAATATTAATGTATGCTGCATATGTCACAATATATGATTCAATTAGACCAGGTTCTTTAGGTATTGCCAATTGATCATTGGATACTCAACTATGGAGGTTTCATATCTCAGCAAAACTGGGTGCTATTCATAACTCTGCTGGTCAAAACTGAGATGAGCATGCCTATAAGAAATGTTTCTCAATTAAATTTAAAAAGACATATTGAAGCAGTGATCAAAATAAATTGAAGCAAATCCAAGGACAAACCTTATTTATCTAGTTGTTCAAACCCTTCAATAAATTGTTGTGACCTGCATTGTAGCACAAAATTAAAAATTTAGGTTAGGTATGGTTAGAGTTGATTAAAAATAACAAAATAACCAATGTCAGATGGATCTCGGAAAATAACAGTTTGTTCAAATTCCCCTATACTATAGTGCTATAACACTGCAATAGCGGCTATTTGACAACATTTTGTACTAAACAACGTATCGCGAAAAAATGCAATTTGTTCAGTTTCTGTTATGCTATAGCGGCTATTTGACAATAATAGATACAGTGCGGCCCTATTTACAGTCATCGATGTTTAGTTGCTGGGTTAATAAAAAGAAATCAAGGATCGATGTAGTGTACGGACTTTTCAGGGATGTGAACTAACAACATATGCAGAAATTAATTTCAATGAGATGATGTTTTCAAGGCTTAATTAATAATCTTTACTCTTACAATGGATAGGTTCAACAAATGTTAGCTAAAATAATTCTCCTTCTTGCATGAATTTGCACAATAAATTAGTACAAAATCACCTTGAACAACTCTCATGTTCAAGGTGGTTTGAGATCATATATACTGGATTAAAAGTTTTAAGACAAAGCCGAGACAAAATTATCAAACTCCATAAGCAAAAGCTTTGTGAATTTACATCCAAGGCCAAGTTTTAGTCACGCGAAAATAACCCTACACGTTACCACATAATGACTTATAATTTCATTAGCATACAAAAGATTGTTGACTTTGGAATCAATGCGATAAATTTGGACTTGACAAAAATATAAAGTTCATCTTGTTGAATGGAGAAAAAAAACCAACTATAGAGCTCTCTGTCCTGTACAAAAACAAAACAAAAACTAAAAATTTTGGTCATGGACCTATTGAATGCCTCATGACTGAGAGAGGCTGGTATGGTTTCACTAAGGACTTACAGAAAGACGGTGAATGGGAAGGCAAAGGTCTAAGGGCTTATGATGTTCACACACAAACAAAGAGAGATCTAAGGGTTTATTATTATTTTTTTGAACAATGATCTAAGGGTTTATTAATCACATCACATGTTGAAGAAAATGTTGGTCCCTGAAATTGTAAACCTCAGTCATTTTAATCCTTGAAATTTGCAAATAAGCAAATACATCCCTCAATGTGTAATACGTCAGTCATTTTATTCTGTCAAGTCTTTCCGTTAGAGGGTATGAACTGTATGTTCAATGCAAATGTGGCATTCCCACGTGGACAACACATCATTGCCCCGTCATAAAAAATAACGACAAATTCCACCTCTATTGTAGAATAAGAGACAATAGAAAGACAGACAGAATAAAGAAGAATTGAAAACAAATACCATTTGTCATTATGGCTGATACCAAGTCCATTGCAGGTCAGAATCATTCCTTTAAATCTAGCAAGATATTCCTGTGAAGCAATGTCACATCCCACAACAGATAAGTACAAAACAACTGTTAAATTCTACGGGATACCGAAACAAACGCCAATAAATTTAAAGAAATACTAAATTTTTTAACTTCAATACCTGCAAGCTATACTTCTCAATCTCACACGCACCAGTTAAATCATAGTCAAAACGCTTGGCAGGATCGCTCAATACTACAAAATAACAAAGAAAGATTGTTTATAAACAAATATTCACCATGACTATCATTAACAGCTAGATGCTTGTTGTTTTCTAAACCATAACCATATGCATCCAAAACACACATCTTGTTCAAGTTAAGGATATAATGTTAAGTTTAACCATGACCATATTTATTAAGTTTAACTATCAGATAGAACAAGTGCTCATCATGGTAGTGCAGTAAAGAGAGCGGGAGAAAATTCTCTGGGAAACTGACACACGTGCTTGTAAGGCTAAAATGGTAACTATATAGAGAGTTTGTTTTCTTATACTAGTAAATGTACATTTTTGGATTCAACAAAAAGTAAATGTACATTTTCAGGATAGAAGTCATATCGTCTAATGAAGTTGAGCACGGGTTTTATGTCATTGATTGGATGAGGAAATAGAAGATTAGTGGCCAACAAGTAACGCCTCAGGACCTTCTTTTAATATATTATAAATAGATAGAAGTAATTTTCACTACAGGACAAATAATCAATGTTGGATTTTCCAGAAATTCTCAACTTTGGCAATCCTATAAATATAAGCATTCATCTAAATGTCTTTTACCCAAATTCAAATAGTTAATAGCTGATTTATATCGTTTATATTGATGTATTAAAACTAATCTCATTGTCTTATCTTTATCATTACGCCAAACAGATACACTATGTTAGGTTACTAGGGCTTTTAGTTTGTTATGGGTTTGAGTTTTGTTTTCATCGTGTTCATGTGAATGAAATTTTTGTCTTTTGTTCTTCTAAAATTACCCGTTACTATTAGGAGTAAAATTAAGTTGGCATACTTGTGAAGTTATGTTAATATCTTGATACGAAAGGAACTAATGATTTAGTTAAACAAGATAGTAAAAAGTGCAAATTAAAAGGAAAAAAGCTAGACAACAAAGGGTAATCACCAAAGCCAAAAAAATGAAGTTTGTCAGATAATGAACTTACAAAAAAAAAAGTAAAGCTATGAAAACATTTTAGCATTGCACAAAGAATTACCATTGTACGCTTCATTAATCTCTTGAAATTTTGCAGTAACAACACTATCATCGTTGTGTTTGTCGGGATGCCATTTCTATCAATGGAGTAGAATCATATGTATATACGTAAGTCAAATTTGTAAAACTTTCTACTTTACAGTTTGAAAAATCGTGAAATGAATAGTAGGAGCTATGGAAAAAAGGGTAGGTTACCAACCAAGGCGAGTCTTCGGTAATTAAATCTGATATCTTCATCTGTTGCATCATAATCAATCTCCAGAACTTTGTAATAATCCTTGAAACAAGTAAAATCGATCCATCAAGAATGCATCAAAACAACAGTAAGAGTCACAAACATCTCCTCATCAAGGAACAGTTTTGTTAAATCCAGCAATGAAGATGTTGTAAGATACAAGCATCAATAGGAAAGTTGTGCATAGATTTTCAGATTTAAGAAAGCAAATAAAACCAAATAATCTCTAGTTTCCAACAGAAAGATTGTGTTGTAAAATATCAGAGACAGAGTTCAGAAAGTGCTGGACAAGAATATGAACCACAACATCAACAAATTAATATCTATAATCTATAATATTATTGAATCAATAAATATACAAGCTTCCACTGCACTCCCTTAGATTAACTAAACCTACAATAGCAATCTACCAGAAGCCAATTGACACTAGTAATCACAATACACCTTTTTTATATAAATTTGTAGCATAGTTGGATCTCAGGAGCTCACTCGGGCCTAAGAAAGCCCCAAGCCTCAAGACAGCCTACAGAGGTACTTATATATTATCTACCAACGAAGTCCTCATAAATCAAGATTCCAACCTACATTGCTTTTACTCACAGTAACTCGAATAATCATCTCAACAATTAGTTCAATATGTTTTCCTTCATTGACCTCTCAATTCCAAACTACATTCTACCTGAACCGAAACTTCACTTCAGATTGAAGATGTGTCTAGTGTCCAAGATTGATACATCACCAACACACGTGGTTACATTCAATATCTTCAATTTTACTAGTGCAATGTCTATGTGTCGGTGTCATGTGCGGTATTTGTGTGTACTTCCTAGCATTCTAATCAAATCCATGGCCTTTCTTTTAGCCAACCTACTTCTTTAATAAAGGGTATCACAACATTCAACCTCCTAGCCAAAAACAAAACACGAAGATAATATGAACTAAAAAAAAGTGAACTTTTATTCATATATCACAAATGTATAGTTTATTATATGGATAAAATAAAATTGAATTCTAAAAAAAAAAAAAAAAAAAAAAATCCAACAAAATAATTTACAAAAAATATCCTAAGTGAGAAAAAAATTGAAAATTTAGGATTTTTCTTATAATAATACCTTTGGGTTGGTGTTGTCAGCAGCAGCCATATGGTACAAAAATGGGGTCAACATGCACAACAGCTTCTTTTATATGATTCATGAGGATCAGACACAAGCCTCTGAAATCAAAAGAAAATAACAACAATTGCAAGATGTGGCTCAACCAAATAGAGATAGATATGTTTGAAATCAGAGACAAATAGTTGTGGATTGAAATAAATGAGAGAGGGAAAAGAAATTGAGAATTTGTGTGGTGAAAGAAAAAACAAGAGGGCGTTCCTGTGCCACAATTTCGATGTTCGTTCACAATGGTAAAAACTCCCAAGGGTTCTTTGAAGAAGGTGGAAGAAACAATGGAAATGAGATGGCTTTTATTATTATTTCATCGTAAACATGAATTTTATTTACTTATTTTTTGATAGTGTCAAATAATTTAAAACATCTAAACTATGCACCATCAATATAAATCTAAACTATTGATTTTGATATATTTATTATATTATTGTAGGAGTGTGAAATAATAATTATACCATAAATAGTTGTAATTGACTTTTTATATACAATAATTTTACTTGCATCTCTATTAATATTTTTATTTATGATTAAACTCATTTTTTTTGGAATAAAAATAAAAATATATTGTTCAAAATTTAAATTAAATATATTTATTTATTTTTAATTTATTTTCCTTATATTTTGAGACAAATACACATTTTAAATGTGAGAAGTGGATAATTTTGAATTTAAATTCAAACACACGTATATCAATGTCATCATAGTTATTAATTCAATAATACACTAGATCGTTAAATTATATACTATAATTGAATTTCTCTTTTTTTATATTTAGCTTTTTTATCTTAGTTTCATGTATGATCTATATCTTCTATAGTTGTACAAAAAAGCCTTATTCTCTTATATAACTACAAAATTGACGGTCATAACAGATAAAGATAAAGATAAAAAAGAAGTAACAAAAACTAAAGAACATGATTATATCTAATAATAAAATGTCATAGTTAGTGACGTTTTTAATATTGCTCATTCAATAATTTTTGACATTTTTAGATTTTAGAATTGATAGTAATAAATTTAATTTGGTATGAAAAATGAGGGTAATGGTATTATCAAAAGCTTTAATTAGACAATTTTTTATTAAACATTGTAGGTGAATTAGCAACCACACAATTTTAGTTTTAATACAATTATTCTTTTCCATCCATTTGTTTCTCCAGATGTTGTGGAATTCATATTGAAGTGGCCCAAGCACATCATAACGAAACACTAATTGGACTATGTGGGCTTCCTCCACCCCTTCTATATTAAGCAATTTTTTGCTGAAAATTTTACTCCATACCCCCCAATTATACATATACCCCCATTTGATGCATGAAATGACATTTTTGCCCTTTTATATATAATAAAACGTTAAAAAAATTTTAATTCACTACTCATATTTCTGGAACCAAAAAGTGAGTTTTTTTTTTAAAAAACTTCCAGAAAAGTTGTTTGGAAGTTTTCCGGTACAGAAGAAGTACCCCGGAAAACTTGGTTGAAACATTTCCGGTACAGAAGAACTACCGGAAAACTTGATTCAAAGTTTTTCGGTACAGAGGTCACTTTCGAAAAACTTGATTCAAAGGTTTCAGGTACAGAGATGTGTTCCGAAAAATTTGATGGTCAACATTTCCAGTAGTTACCGGAAAACTTAGACATCAAGTTTTCCAAAAGTTTGTTTTTTTTTTAATTATAATTATATAATTAATGAATTTATTGGTTTATTTATTTAATTTTTCAATGGGCGCGCGAGGAAGAGACGACAAAATAATACGAGTTACACGTGACACTGATACTTCGACATCATCTGCGATGAATCCCCCTAAGAGGATTCGACCGACTACTTCAAGGAGAAGAAGACGGGTGATCATTGAAGAAGACGATGTGGAACATCATGATCATGTGGATATGTATCAGCAAGAGCAGATGGTGCATGAGCAGGTGGTACAGGAGCAGGTGGTACAAGAGGAGGTTGTACATGAGGAGGCTGCACCTGCTCATGAGGGAGAGCATATAGAGGAGGGGCATGCTGCAGCTGAGGGACCTGGTGAGCTCACACAGTATCCTGGAGGACCTTATGATTTGTATGTCCTTACACGATATCATTATCATGTTTCAGCTAGACTATGGTTTGGTGAGGTATATTTAATTAATTATTACTTGTATTTTGTATTTAATATTTAATATTAATTATTACTTGCTCTATATTTAATATTAATGTCATATATTTTTTTTTGTATACAGGAGCGACCATTGCTGAAAATTGTTGCGCATGGAAAGAAAATGCAACAATTTACTCCGTCGGTACTTCCACGACCCATAGAGAACTGGGTTAATTTGTCAGGTTTAAACCCGTTGCAACGGGGTAGTTTGAAGATGTTCGACAACAACCTGATATCTGCCTTTGTTGAAAGATGGCATTTTGAGACATCGTCATTTCACATGCCATTTGGTGAAATGACAATCACTTTGGATGATGTTGTCAATCTTCTCGGATTGCCTATTAGGGGTGAGTTCTACAGTCCACCTGATGTAGATAGAGTAACGGTATGTAATCTTGTCGTCCATCTATTAGGAGTGAGCACAAAAGAGATCTAGGAGGAGACCATGAAGACTAGAGGTGCACACTATAAACTGGATTGGTTGAAAGACGTCTTTAGAAGGCAGTGTGCAGCTGAGAGATTTGACTGTGCTGCTAGGGCTTATCTATTGAATTTAGTAGGGAGTATTATTTTCTCTGATAAGAGTCATACTCTTGTTGATGCGAAGTACCTTCCTTTATTCAAATATTTAGAGGGTATAGATAAATATGCATGGGGTACTGCTGCGCTCGTAGTCCTTTATGACTACCTCTCAGATGCATGTTATTATGACACCAAACAACTAGGTGGATATATGACGCTGCTTCAGGTATCAATTATTCATTTAATTTTAATTTATGTTAATCATGTTATCAATATTAATATAGTTATCAATATTAATTATTATATGTTTATTTATTAATTAATAATATATTTATTTTTATTTGCAACAGTGTTGGATTTACAAATATTTTCCAAATATTTGTAATAGAGGTGACCAGGGTGCTGACGTGGAATGCATTGCCCAAATGAATAGATGGTGCTACAAACAGGGCAAGCATAAGGTCCACGAATATAGACATGTTATTGATGCATTGACACCTGCTGATGTTATATGGAGACCATGGGAGAATCACAGGGGTGTCATTCCTTTGGATGACATCATGCTTTATACTGGTCACCTCCGATTATGCAACACTATAGTGAAATATCTGCCAGAGAGGTGTTTGAGACAGTTTGGATATATCCAATATATTCCTTAACCGCCACTTCCAGATCCTTCTAGATTATTTGATATAGATGTGGAATGGTTGGGATATGTGACACCAGTGACAGAGCTGTTTCACAAGCTTCGTCCAACTACATATCCATCTGAGTGTGAAGATGGATATTTGGAGTGGTTTTATCAGGTTTCTCATCCATTGCTTGTGCGACCATATGGTGTACCTCAGGTCCCGGATTATAGTGTACCGCCTACCACTGCAGATGGTTCTAGTTCACAGCCGACACCCATCCTACAACAGATCGGTGATCTTATACAGCAGAGGTTGAATCAGCATGAAGCTAGTCCGGATGATGATATGTATACTTATTTTTATAAAACATTGTATTTGTCACGTAATCGCACTAGTGAGTAGTTAAGACATTTTATAAATTGTTGTTATTTTAGTTACTTGTTATGAACACTTTTGTTGTTATGAACACTTTTAAATTATTATTATTTATCGTTATCAATTATCCTTATTAATTATCGTTATTAATTATCATTATTAATTATCGTTACAATACAAAATAAAATTGAATGTCAAAAATCTAATAACATTGCATCTAAATTTAATTAGTACGAGTTTACAAGATATCAATTTTAAATATTAAGGTTCATCTAATAACATTGCATCTACGGGTTCCGTAGGTGGATATTGGATAACACGTGGTAATCGACCTAATAAATAACCCCAATATTGTAGATGTCCAGTATATGCTATTGCCCAAGAAATTACTTCATCAGTGCGATATTGCCTCCAACCTGGTGCAATTTCTGGCAATGGAAATCCATCTTTCATCTTTAACTACAAAAATTAAATAAATTAATTAAGAAAGAAAATTAATTAATAACTTAACAAACATTAAAATAATTTTAAATGGAAATAAATAATTACTGGAATCCAATGATTTCCATTAACAAACCCGATACAACAAATGCGACCAAATTTTGTCATATTGGAATGTGAACCTCTCATAGGAAAGAAAGTCATTGAAAATGTCTGACCAAACGTGACAAGAATAATATTATATGTTGTCGCTATCACGTAACCCATATCAGGTATGGACAACCATTTATCCATGGGTGAAATACCTAAGCCGAATATCTTCAACGAATCTATTATTTCTCTAATGCGTCCTGGGAACAGTCTATCATATGGAGTTACATGAGAAGCAATCTCATGGTCCAAACTGTTGCGTACCAAAGACCAACACTCTTCACCTTGTCCAAGCAATAATGCAATAGCGCGAAAACCACAATTTCCATCTGCTGCCACATCAAATATGTCATCAATGTATGGCTAAATAACTTCAGGAAACTGTCTCAACAACAACTGTTTTGAAGATTGAGATGACTGAGAGGGTTGTTTTTTTTTATCGAGAGGCTTGTCTCTTCTTTGATGACTGAGAGGGTTGAGAACCAATATTTTCACAATATGTTGCATTAACATGCTCAAAGTAAGAAGGGTCTCGATGTACATCATATCCATCCGGCTTATTACCCTTACTCTTCTTCACTCGTTCTTTGGTTTTGACTTTATCAGGTGGCGCACACATTGAAATTGTACTTGGAAAATCAAGTTCACGCACTTTACTCTTCAACACTCGCTTCCCTATAACATCAAGTGTTCGAAATCGTTTCCATAACGCATTCATCTCAGTAGACATATCCAATTCCGATCCATATTCTGTGTCTTGGATGAGTTCACATTCCATGCTTAACTTTCTCCATTGAATATGCACAGAATCTAAAGGAATTGGTTCACCCAACAATTTATATTGTCCCAATTCACAAGCACAAGGTAACCCATATGTCCTTCTAATAGAACACCCACACACAGATTTGTCAGTACCCACCCACTCAACTTTGTCATATTCTTCAGCAATACGTCTTTGAGCTTCCCTTGATACAAATGTATTCAATCTCTGATAAAATGGATTTTTGTGCTCATGGTCTTCATCATAAAAACTTTTTTGAAACGAGGCCCTGATTTTTTTATGTTGCAACCTTATCATGTTGTTCATAGCCTCCCAACATTTACACATATCACCCATGTTGCTTTCCAACATTAACTTCAGTTTCCAGTGAGCTGATTCAACCCTATAATAAAATTTTACAATCACATTAGAAAATATAATGATATTCAACAATATACAATAAAACGACATTAAATACCTATTAGTCGTTGTGTTCCCCAAATGCATCACTTGATTTGTCCATGCTTCAACAAATCTTTCCTTATGTGGATTCAACCAAGTGTCTTTCACATAATCAACAAACACTTTAGAATCAACACATGATTGTTCATACATGTGCAGCCGCATACTATAGTATTTTTCATCACTGCAATACATAATGTCTTTCCACATATTCAATACCGACTCTTGTCTATCCTTTAAGACATGTTGCTTGCATTTTGCTCCAACGTTTTTGTCGATATGAAATCGACAAAGTAAATTAATAGCATTTGGAAATACAATACTGACTGCATTCATTAACGCAAGATCTCTATCTGTCACAATTACTTGAGGAAATTTATTTTGTGTAACAAATAAATCCCTTAGTTTCTCTAATGCCCAACAACAGTTTTCTTCCCTCTCACATTCCAAATAAGCAAATCCAACTACAAATATATTCTCTGTTGATGTCATACCAACAATTTCAAGTAATGGCATTATGTATTTATTGGTTTTGTAGGTACTGTCCATAATCAACACAATTGGAAACAAATTCAACAACTTCACTGAATATGGATGCGCCCAAAAAATATCTCTCATAACATCGGAGTCTTCACGCATTCTATTCCAACACACATATTTTGCATCTTCAATTAACTTGAATAAATGTTGCATCTCTGTTCTATTACCTCTCACGTGCAATCGAATGATACTTCTCTGTTTATATATTTGTGAGATCTTAGTAACATTACTATTATCTCGGTCTTGCAATGAGAGTAATATGTGTCACGGTGCAACATTATATTTTGTTAAGTCATGAACATGTTTTTTTTCTTCATCATCTAACCGTCCAACATATGCATGCCCTTCCAAAGTATCAGGTAATTCATGGTTGTGAATTCCACAAATTACTTTAACTATCCATCCTGAACCATCTTTAAATGGTTTTGATCTAAGCTTGAAAGGACAATCACACTTTTTTGTTGAACTTCGGTTTGAACTAACAACACCCTTGTATTTTCCTCCTTTGGCACATCCTAATATTAATTTATTTCTCCTTCCTTTCTCTCCTGTCTCTATATCTGATCTTCTGATAATAACAGTAACTTTATTTTTTATGTCAGTTTCTTTTGTCCATTTCGCAACAGCGTCCCTTGAATCAAATATCTGAATTAAAATAAATTATAATTAATCACCATAATATATTTTTACAATATTAATATTACTTATATTTTATTCATACCTGATTTGTGTCTAAACTATTTGTAGTATCGACACATGTTTTATCTATTAATAGTAACGGTTCATCCATATCTGTTAGCATTTAAAATAAATTAAAAAAACTAAAGAATAAAATTTAAAAAAATTATTCTGTACCGGAAAACTTGGGCAGAAAGTTTTCCGGTACACAAGCTTCCTCTTCTGTACCGGAAATCTTGTGGATGAAGTTTTCTGAAACACTGTTCTGTACCGGAAAACTTGGGTCTTAACATTTCCGGTACACAAGTTTTCTCTTCTGTACCAGAAACCTTTTTTTTCAAGCTTTTCGGAACTATGTTGTGTATCGGAAATGTTGGCTTTAAGTTTTTCGGAAGTTACCGAAAAACTTGAACGTACCAGAATTCTTTTTTACTGCTCCGAGAATGTAAAAAAGGTGAAAAAAAAAATTTTAACTTCACATTCAGTAAAATAGTCAAAAAATTTGAGGGCATTTTTGGCATTTTAAAAAATGTTTGAGAGTACAAGGATAATTTGGGAGGTACAGGTCAAATTTTCTTTTTTGCTCTATCTATTTTTTTTTTCTTTCTAGTTTTGATCACTAAGTGAACCGACGAATTCAATTCAAATGTAGTTATTCAAACTAGATTTATCTAGATTTACTTATCTAGATGATTTCATATAAGTGTTCTTTACTATATTTATATAGTAAAAGTTAACTAAAGATATATGTACAAGTATGTTAGATAAAAAAAAAATTAAATAAGTCATAGATATTCACGACAGTTTAAAGAAATTTTCTTTAGTAAAATCTCTTTAGTAAAACGTTGTAGTCTACTAGTTTAAAAAACTGTTCTAGATACATAATTTAGGAGAAGAATAAGAAATATCAAGACCAAAGATTTCAAAAAAATTTGAAACAAAAAGTAAGCCTGCATCATAATTTTTCAGTCAATGAATTTTTTGTATTTTATATTCTTTTCAGTCAATGTAATTTAAGTATTTTAAATTCTTTTTATTTGATTTTTTTTTTTACGTTTCTTTCTTTCTTGATATTT
>JBBPBT010000066.1:941087-973835 GCA_037974875.1 Cicer bijugum | reverse complement strand
TGTGAATATTAAGAAAATACAGAAAAAATTAGATGTTGACACCTAATAAGGATTTAATGAGACTTATCCACAATCCACATCTAAAGAGAAGTATTATGATTATTTATATTAATAGATATACATTTCCTTCCATTAATATTTATACTAACAATAAATATAATAAAAAAATATAATATTAAACAGAATAAAGATACGATATAATATTAAACATAATAAGAACTTATTATGTTTAATGCATACCAAAATAACAAATATAATAAAATTAATTTATCATATTCAAAGTTTTACATGTATCATATAACGTCATGATATTATATATATATATAATATGACAAAACTATCCTTATAATATATTTAATTTTTATATTTGAAATTAACATTTGTAATTTAAATATTTTATACATAAATAAAGTAAGTTGCCAACTTCCTCTGAGCATCAAGACAACTTATCTCAATACTCTCTCAACATAGAGAAGATGAAACAACAATATCCCCACCAAGGTTTTATGATTGACACTAATGGCAGTCCTTCAACGTTCATTGGTGAAGACTCCAGATCTCCAAATTGGAGGTCTTCCACTGTTAAACTCACAGTAGTGTCACTAGGAGCCTTATCCATAAGCTTTCCACTTAAAGATTTGCTTTAAATGTCCTCCAGTTTCTTCCTTTTTCCATCCATTGTCATCATTTTACTAACTTTTCCATAATAATTGAAGAGATCTAGTACAATAAATAATTTCTCAACAGAACTGTCAGAGGAAGATGAACACAATAAAAACACAGATGATTCGTGTAAAGAACAAAACCGAACTTCATCAATACACATATTTGCACTGGAAATCACATAGGCAAATGTGATAAATAAAATAATTGATGTAGAGGAAACAACCATTGAATTATTTGACAATTGAAATTAGGGAAAAAAAGGAAAAGAAACCCTTAATGTAACACATTAGCAAAAGAAGATTGGTGTTGTAGATGAATCAAAAGGAGAAGGAGATAGTGGCAATGCAGAGATGAGTCAAAAACATTAGCGCTTAATGTAACACACCGATTTTTAAATGCGTGAATGCATTTTTTTTTTTAAAAAACAACTTAGTAAAATAATATGTCTTAACACAAAATGACAAAAATCATAAATATTTACATCATACATACAAACAAATTAAGATAGTTTTTGGTACAGTAATACAAAGTATACAACTAAAAAATACATTGGAGCTATGAGACCTAAAATACATCGCTCATATCCCTAAATATTCTCGACAGACGCATGTGCAAAAATACTGCTCTAAGAAAGATATCACTCTATGGTCGTTTCATAAAATGGAACATGGATTCACCAAAAAGTCAAATGTCAAGGTATGTCATAGATACAATCATCCTAAAACCAAATAAGTACAACCACCAAAAGAGAGGCACTAAGATCTTATACAAAAAAAAAAAATCTGATTATCCACTAACAACTACAGTAACAAGGGTGACCTCCACACACCGCACAAGTTCCTTGTGACGTAGTATATCTCCTCGAAGTAAGTTCCTCCTTTTCTTCAGCCATAAAGGGATTAGTCTACTCAAAGGTCAGGTCCACCCACGAGATATGTGGCTTCGACGGTGCTAGAATATCAAAACAACTCATTAACTTGGTGATAGTCGGTAGAGGATCATTCACCGGAATCGATCTGGGGTGGCACCAACAAAGGTATTGGCAATCCATCAACCAAACCCTCGACTAGTCTAGACGGTCCTACAATATCTTCTCTCGCCAGCATCGACCCTTTACCCTTCTCGCTAGTCCTCGATCCAAGCATTACATCCCCTGCTCATACGGTGGGAGTCACCACATATATTGTAGCCTCTTTCTCACCTCTAATTGAAACATCATCTACATTTGTCCTGAGTACCAATGTTCAGGCTACAGGATAGTCGATCCTATGAAGTGTGAGCCCCATGTGAAATATTTCCCTAACTCTCCTACTTGTCATCACTACTTTTCCCGCATATGTAATCTTACTTGAGATGAGATCGTATGCCCAAGTAGGCGGTGAGTGCCGATCAGGGAAGTCAAACAACATTTCCGTCATCAGAGTAACAGTCGGTATAATGAATTCGGGTATCATATGAGGGAAAAATCCAAGTTCCACAATAATTTAAAGGGTCACCAACCAAAATTCACAATTAACATTTAATAATTATGTCATGATGACAAACAATAAACACTTATTAGTTATGGCATGATAACAAATGATAAACACTTAGCAATTATGGCATGATAGCAGACAATAACAACGAACGTATATACATATATCATAACAAACATGACTCGCGTGTCAAGCACCCTAATGCAATGCTTATATGCAATGCACAAGATTACATAATTTCTAAACCCTCCTCAAGAGGCGTAAATCATAAATGTACCACCTCTTGCAGACCAATATTAATTAACGAGGAGCCACTTATCACATATCAACATGATTTATGAGTGCAGTCTATCACAAGTATACACGACCAATATTACTCGTGAATGCATAATTATATCAATATTAACCATCACATATTCACACATCAATCACACATATAAGATCCCTATGTACAAACTAAAAATTTGGAAGAAGCCCTTACCTCAGTTATAGCTTTTTCAACAATTATCGTCACCATAATCAAACACAATGAAAATCTCGCTCGTGCCAACACCTTCTATCAAATAGTATTTGACTTAGTCAAATTAGGCCATGTGATTTTAACTATCTTACAAACCATTTCTCACTCCTAATCCCTTGAGAGTATATCTTTCCAAAAGATTTTGAAAAGAGTAAGGATTAATATTAATTATTATTCATAGTACACACTTTCAACATACAAAAAATATATTTTTAGAAATCAACATCCTTTAAATTTTTCATAGAATTCACTAACAATCATCTGAAACATTTTAAATTATTTTTCTCAAAATTTTTCACACAACTACAAATTTTCTCAAATTTGCCATAACTCATTTGTTCTTATTTTTAAAATAACTACAAGTTAGATCTACTACATTTTAAAGAGTAGGTGTTCAACCATAAAAAAATATCGATAAATGTATTTCTAGTTTCAAAGTTCTAACTCTTTGTAATAGTTTCATTCCTATCAAAATATATATTTTTTTTATCAACAAACCTTGTAATTTAATTCATGAGACATTGAAACTTTTAAAAAAAACTTAAATTCTAACTCAAAACTTAAACCTTTACTTAATAAACTTGAAACTTTAATTAAAATCTTGCGAACATTTCTAAAGATTGAAAGTATACATATAAAGTTTGAACCCACAACTCACTAATTTCTTTTAAACAAAAGTTCAAAGATTTTTTAAAAACATGTATACATTCTTGATCATGAAAGACATTAACTTAAAAAATCATTTTTCTTTATTCACCACAACAACATTAATATTTCATAGTTCTCCCCACCGTTAACACGATGTCAAGGGTCACATTTCATTATCAAGACTCAAGGATCTAACTACATAAACATAAAAATTTATAAAAATTAGTTCACCACCAAAATTTATCCAACCACATCATAATTCCAAAATCAAATCTTTTTCACACACATAAATTTTAAAACCAATTGATACATTATTTATTTAAAACTAAATAAAAACGAATATTTTTCAATCCACAGATATACACACTCAACAATTCAAATCTTTATGGGAGAAAATCTTTTTATCTTTCAAGTTCTATCGTTGAATCATTAAAGCACAAAAATTTGAGTTAATAAAGCACTCTAAGCTTCTTCTTTAAGCCCAGTCCAAGATTAATGAAAAAGAATAACATTTTTAACTCAAAATATATTAATTTCACAATTTAACTCTTTGTCCAAACTCCTTAACTTAGTTAAAATTTGAACATTTTCACCACTTTAACAACTCTAAATTTTCTTGTAAAGTTTCAAGTTCAGTTCAAACTCATTTATTTGAAAACAACTAATTATATAACTTAAACACATCAAAAATCAATTTTTTTCCCTAGATTAAGGTTGGACTGCTTCAAAATAAATTTGGGGGGTTTTTCTTTTCGTACCTTTAAAATAACAAACTCAACACCAATACCACCCTAATTTCATATTAAACCAAAGTAATCAAACAAAACCAACAAAATACTATCTCCTCTTGGTTTGAGAGAGAGAGAAGGCAGATGTTTTCACAACAATAACAAGAATCATGAAGCATTGATCACAAACACACACATTTACATACTTCGCTGCCATGTAAAGGAATAATAAATAGTTCAACTAATCATGATTCAATCAAGAGATGAAAGGAAATTCTTTTACCTTAGATCAACTCCAATTGGCTAAATCTTTTTCTTCTTCAAGTTCTTCTAACACTCAAAAGAGAAGAGAAAAAGGGAAAAAAAATGAAATGGATGAATGCGATGGAGAGAGTATGTTACGATATTGAGAAAGAGGAAGGAGAAAAAAATGGTTTTTTTTTTTTCACTTTTAAAAGCTTAAAACCACAAACAAATTACATTTTATCTCCTAATGAGACAAAAGCCTTTTGTAGGTCGGTAAAAGAACTCAAGATGTCATGTAGAATATGTAACGACGAATGGAATGAAAAGTCATTAATATAACATATTTATGAAATGTTTACTTCCTATTGCAATTAGTTATCTACCTACACATATATTAAATCCACATTTTGAAGTGAGTCAATTTTTTAAAAAAATTTGTGTTCTTTAATATTAAGAGAGGATGATATAATCAAAATGAAAAATGATATATCATCGATATTGTGTTAGTTGAAGAAAATACTACCCCTAGTTTTTTTTATGCTATAGAGCATCTCTTAGGACATCTTTCATACGAAATCAAACTTAAAAGACATGTTCAATACAAATAGTTTTGTCAATTTGAGATATAAACGTACAAACTATAGATTCAATATACATTTTAATCTAATCATGCATATAATAACTATTTTTGAGATTAATGTAACTGCATGAGTTATTTAAACATGAAGCAAAAATATTGTTTATGAAAATGTTACAACGAAATAGTAATAATATTTTTTCTACTAAAATTGGGAGTTTCAAAATTGTTATATAACTATTTTTTTTTTAAAAGGCTTAAATGAACTTTTGTTTTCCCTATTTTGCTGAAACTAAACTTTTAGTTCCTTTATTTTTAAAATCACTTTTTTTGGTCCTCTATTTTGTCTAAAATGAACTTTTAGTCCTCTCATTTTTAAAATCAGTTTTTTGATCCCCCTATTTTTAAGAATTGTTTATGTTTTTATCTCTTGAAGCATAGATGAGACAAATCACCAACACCAAACATCTCTCTTGAATGTGCTTTAACTTTGATCTCCAATGTAGAAATTATCAGCGTCTATATATAGTTCATGCAACCACAAAACAAAACAAAACAAGATTTTAGTCATTCTATGAGAGTAGTGACTATCAAGATTACAAAAGATGTTTACACTTTTTTTATTTATAGAGAATGAGCCACATAAATCCTAAGATTTTTATTCTGGATATAACCCAAAATAAGTCTTAAATGATTATATTTAATTAAATTGTTTTTTACTAAATACAAAATATTAATTAAATTAAATCATATTTAATTAAATTAATTTTCAATCTTCATTTTATTTTTGTCTTAGAAGAGATGATAAATTCCACCATAATTAACTTACACATCTCCATCAGGTCTCAGGTTCAAACCTGGGACAAGATGTCTAACCTAACAATATCAGCATTTGTCAATTGATTCATTTATTTAATCAAATCATATTCAATGAAATAAATTATAAATATGTTAATGTATTAAATCATATATAATATGATTAACATCTAATTAAATTAAATCTTATTTAATTTATCATTCCTTCTGTTGTCAGTACTCTACGTGTGTAACTTTGATAGTTTCTCACTAAAATGGTAATAGTATAAAATATTATATATGGTTTATATAATATAAAATATTATAAACTATGATTGTCATATGACAATGCATTATTGCTACCCAAATCATAGTAATTGTTCATTCGTCCAAATGTCTAGTTGAACACAAGTCACAATATGTGTTATCCTAGAAATTTTCAATTTTTTATTTATCAAGCCCAAAGTAGATGCGTAAAACTAATGAACCCAATATCACATATTAGTCCATTATAGCATGGTCATTTATTTCCACAGTCTCACTCTATCGAGTGATCTAGGACATAACTCATGTTATGTTGGAGGGACAAATCCTATGTATACCATTCACACCCTTTACATGGTTTATTGAAGGCCTAATTATAACTACTTTTTGGGATTGTCCTGTTACAAAAACGTTTGATGATCTTAAAGCCTACAACTCCCATTGTACGGATCCCAGTGACTTAAAGTCGAAGGATTACTCATTATGGTCGCATGAGAATCACTAATGATATTTACACAATAATTATGTATCATTCTCATGGTGAGTCAATCTTATATAAATATTTCTCCTAATATTTATACTTTTGTGATGACTTAATATCTCATATCCAAAACCTGTGAGATATAGACATTAGTCTACTCACATAATAGTACCAATGTATTATTGTTGTTGTAATTAACAATAATATTTTAACTATAGATAAATTAATAATAGTGTTCTAATGTTCAATAAACTATCACGATCAACTAACACTTGATGTACTATTAAACGGACGATCTATTTTAAGTATTATATTATACGGTTAATAACATAATAAATAATATCTTGTATATATAACTAAAATTAGATATATAATTTAAATTCATGATATGATACAAATAGTAATCTTTATAAAATAGAAGTAATGCCTTGTACAAATAGTCCTCCATCTTTGAGCCTTTGCAACATTTATCATATCTTCATACTAGATATAGGCCGGACCCTATGCCAAAAACACATTTAAGTCTCTTGGCCCTTTCCTGCCAAAATTCTCAAGAAACTTGCTCCCTTACTCTAGAAGATACATCTTCACCTTCTTATTGGCTTGGTCTCCCTTCACTTGGATTACCTATTTGATGAATCTATGAATTTAATGCCTCAACAACTCGTACTTTTCCTAGTTTATGGTTCCCAGGGTGGCAATAATCTTAGGTTGCTTTATGAATATCGTGACTTGAGAGCTACACAACTCCCCTCCATGAATCGATGGAATTTCTCTACAAACCCCCAATGTTGCATCAATGTCGATCATGATAACTAAGTTGAAAACCCCCCAAGGTCAACGTGACGTGTCACATGGATGTTACATTATGCTACAACATATTAACACATTTGAATAGAATTATAACACAGCTATATCCTTATTCACTTTTTATCATCTTAAGTTAGGTTAACTCTTTCTCATTTAAAACTAAATTTTTAATTTTTAATTTACTTTTAATTGTCAACCAAAAATGTTATCTTTTTATTTTTGCAACAAACAAGTTAATGGTTTAGAACAGTTTTGATTTTACTTAGCAAAATTCAAACCCCGTGAGAACAATATTTAATTATACTACTTATTTTTTTACTTATACACTTCCACATCTAAGTATCATGCAACATTTGTTGTGCTCTGTTCGCGACGTCAATGAGGATTCTATTAGGGAAATTTCTAAAATATATTTAGATTTTTCTAATAGCTATATTAATATAGTAAAATTAAATAATTGAATATATCATTTGGTCAAGTGGTTGCAATAATTGGGTTTAACTCAAACCAATACATCTATTAAGTTATCAAAAGTTATAATCTTTCACAAAAGTTGTTTTCTTTCACCAATTGGTATGAGTTGAAGAGTTATTTTCTTTCACCAATTGGTATGAGTATCTCTATAAATAGATATATTTTACAGGCAGAAAGAACACAAGAAAAACAACACAAAATTCATGTTACATGAGTGAAAATTATGTCAAAAGTATTTCTGAGTCATTTTTTCTTTTCTCAGTGTACGAGAGTAAATGAAGGAACTTTATTCTGTAAACTATCATTGATTTATAGGCTTGATGTGAATGTGCAATTCACTTCAAGGATTCCAAAGTATCCTGAAGGGGATTCGCTGGTTATCCTATTTGCATCCAATATATATAGATTGGTGGGGGCGAATCGAACATAAAGCTTAGTGTGATACATGCGCTTTGGAATTTATTTGTGCAACCTTCATCATTAGTCAATTTCATCATCTTTTTACTCAAGATTTACAGCATACCCCCAACAAAAGAGCCAACAATCTTTAGGTTCGATTATCAAATTTATTTACGACTGCAACTTTTAATGGAGATGTACTTTCTTGACCATGGTGAAAGGTATACATTTATTTTATATGAATATATATGATATGTTTGAAATTCTAAATTCATATGTGGTGCTCCAAAGTAATTATATTTGTCTATGTTAAATTTAACTTGTGGTTAGATTTGATATGCATGATTTAGAATATATTCAAGTATGTGAATTTAATATGGTTTATGCATGAATTTTGTTTGTTTGGATTTTAAAAATAAAATTAATTAGTCTTGAAAATAATCACATGAAAATTCATGGTTGGAGACCATAAGTTATTTAGTGTTTATACATTTATATCTTACATTCTTGTTGGAAATGCATATATAATAAATTTTCTTTTTCGGATGCATATGTAATAATATGGACATAAGATGTGGAAAATTAATAATATAGAATTAGAGATATAATGTTGTGATGAAATTTTGGTTTATCTATAGTTGAAGATTTTAGACTAACAACAAGAATTTATGATTGATCAGTGGAAGAAAATTTATTTATAATTTTAGTTTTTTAAATCTTGACAAGTATGAATATGTAAGATGCATATTTAATACATTAATTTATTTAAAGTTGTTAAATAAATTGTCATAAATATCAAGTGTATGTCTTAATAATAGTGACGCTTTATGTGAGAAGTTATTAAATCTAAAATTGATTGATTCATATTATATATGTATGATAGTATAAAAGTATATGTCAATTTCTTGCTTATTTTGATATTACAAATGATTTAGACATATAATTTAAAAATTATTGTAAGTTGACAAATGTTTATAGAAGAAACTGATAGAAAATCTTAATGATTTTACTCATTGTTTATTTTCTATTGTGATACTTATTTGGATTTACCATATTTAAATATTAAACTTGAATTAACAAATAGAATTCATGTTGTATGTATTAGTGATAATATGACTATGAAGAAATGATTTATTTTATAGAAATAAAATGAATTTTTATTTGTTAACTAGTAGATGACTTACATTTTTGGACCCTCCTTATGATCTTGCTTTGTTAGCTGGTGGCAATATATATTTAATGCATTAAATGTATTATATATTGGACTTGGATATATTGAAAAGATAATTAGAATTTTAAATTGAGATGTTTATTAAATATAGTAAAAGGAAAAATGACATAAAAGTTTGTATATGTGATAATTGACATGCTTATTAATTGTATGTGATACAATGTGACGATATTAAATGGCAAAAGGGCCATGGTTTGGTCATAGTTGGTAAACACTATCAAGAATATAAAAGGTAATTGGATGCTTGATGTAAGTCATGACATGTATTAGACCTGATATAACATATTTTGTTAGAAGATTAAGTCAGTATACAAGCAATCCATGTAAAGAACGTTGACATGCTACTAATAAAGTATTAAAATATTTGAAGGGAGCAATTAACTATAGTTTAATTTATAGTGAATATCCTTTACATTTGGAAGGACGTACATATGTCGATTGAATAAATCATGTTGAGGATCATGCTTCCATTAGTGGATGGATCTTCAACCTTGGTGGATGTGCAATTTATTGGGGTTCAAAGAAACAAACTTGCATTAACGACACCACCATGGCTGTACAATTTATTGTTCTAGTTGCAGGTAGTAAAAAGGTATAATGGCTAAGAAATTTGTTGTATAAGATGCCAATTTGACTAAAGTCAATGACATCAATATCCATACATTGTGATAGTCAGTACCCACTATCAAAAGCATATAGCCAAATATATAATAGAAAATTAATACATATTGGTTTAAGACAGAGCTATGTAAATGATTTAATGGTGTGATATTCATAGTGTTTGTAAGAATTGAAAAGTATCTTGCAGATCCTTTGAAGAAAGGTCTGACAAAGGACATGGTGTTGAAAACATCATTAGGGGTGTGATACAAGCTCATATGTAGATAATCACCAATGGTGAAAACATCAACTCACACTTGAGTAACATCAAGTCTTGAGTAAAATGATGAAAGTACACTATTAGAGTGATTGAAGTACTTGACAATAGATACATCCCAAAGGATAAAAGTATTTGGACCATAAAATAAAAGTGGTAAGACGAGGTCTCCTCTTAATGGACATATAGCATGTATTTGTTGGAATGTATAATTATGGGTGCATTTCTGATATAGTCCACCTATATGAGAATGAAGTGGGACGCTTCATAGAGTTCAAGAGTTTGACTCTTAAATTCTCACGAAAAGGATATGAGATACAGGGCCTTATCAAATGTGTCATTTTTATAATTCAATCAATGGTACCGAGATTTCATATGTAAGTTATGCACACTTGTTCTAATGAATGGTTGGTTCAAAGCTTGTCTATCAATCTATTTGAGGATGAGTGAAAACATAATTTACTAAGTAATGGTTCAAATCGTAAGATACCTTTATATGAAACCATGAGATTTCTGGAATAACGAACTTAGGTATATTTTGAAAATGGTGGGGGATTGTTAGGAAAATTTCCAAAATATATTTGGATTTTTCTAATAGCTATATTAATGTAGCAAAATTAAATAATTGAATGTATCACTTGGTCAAGTGGTTGCAATGATTGGGTTTAACTCTAACCAATGCATCTATTAAGTTATCAAAAGTTATAATCTTTCACAAGAGTTATTTTCTTTCACCAATTGATATGAGTTGAAGAGTTGTTTTCTTTCACCAATTTGTATGAGTATCTTTATAAATAGAGATATTTTAGAGGCAGAAAGAACACAAGAAAAATAACACAAAATTCATGTTACATTAGTCAAAATTATGTCAAAAATATTTCTGAGTCATTTTTTCTTTTCTCAGTGTACGAGAGTAAATGAAGGAACTTTATTCTGTAAACTATCATTGATCTATAGGCTTGATGTGAATGTGCAATTCACTTCAAGGATTCCAAAGTATCCTGAAGGGGATTCGCTGGTTATCCTGTTTGCATCCAATATATATAGATTGGTGGGGCGAATCGAACCTAAAACTTAGTATGATACACGCGCTTTGGAATTTATTTGTGCAACCTTCATCATCATCAATTTCATCATCTTTTTACTCAAGATTTGCAGCATACTCCCAACAAAAGATCCAACAATCTTTAGGTTTGATTATCAAATTTATTTATGACTGCAACTTTTAAAGGAGATGTACTTTCTTGACCATGGTGAAAGGTATACATTTATTTTATATGACTATATATGATATGTTTGAAATTCTAAATTCATATGTGGTGCTCCAAAGTAATTATATTTGTCTATGTTAAATTTAACTTGTGGTTATATTTGATATGTATGATTTAGAATATATTCAAATATGTGAATTTAATATGGTTTATGCATGAATTTTGTTTGTTTGGATTTTAAAAATAAAATTAATTAGTCTTGAAAATAATCACATGAAAATTCATGGTTGGATACCATAAGTTATTTAGTGTTTATACATTTATATATTACATTCATGTTCGAAATGCATATATAATAAATTTTCTTTTTCGGATGCATATGTAATAATATGGACATAAGATGTGGAAAATTAATAATAGGGAATTAGAGATATAATGTTGTGATGAAATTTTGGTTTATCTATAGTTGAAGATTTTAGACTAACAACAAGAATTTATGATTGATCAGTGGAAGAAAATTTATTTATAATTTTAGTTTCTTAAATCTTGACAAGTATGAATATGTAAGATGCATATTTAATACTAATTTATTTAAAGTTGTTAAATAAATTGTCATAAATATCAAGTGTATGTCTTAATAATAGTGACGTTATGTGAGAAGTTATTAAATCTAAAATTGATTGATTCATATTATATATGTAAGATAGTATAAAAGTATATGTCAATTTCTTGCTTATTCTGATATTACAAATGATTTGGACATATAATTTAAAAATTATTGTAAGTTGACAAATATTTATGGAAGAAACTGATAGAAAATCTTAATGATTTTACTCATTGTTTATTTTCTATTGTGATACTTATATGGATTTATCATATTTAAATATTAAACTTGAATTAACAAATAGAATTCATGATGTATGTATTAGTTATAATATAACTATGAAGAAATGATTTATTTTATAGAAATAAAATGAATTTTTATTTGTTAACTAGTAGATGACTTATATTTTTGGACCCTCCTTATGATATTTAATTATGAGAAATTTTTATGATCTTGCTTTGTTAGTTGGTGGCAATATATATTTAATGCATTAAATGTATTATATATTGGACTTGGATATATTGAAAAGATAATTAGAATTTTAAATTGAGATGTTTATTAAATATAGTAAAAGGAAAAATGACATAAAAGTTTGTGTGCGTGATAATTGAGATGCTTATTAATTGTATGTGATACAATGTGACGATATTAAATGGCAAAAGGGTCATGGTTTGGTCATAGTTGGTAAACACTATCAAGAATATAAAAGGTAATCGGATGTTTGATGTAAGTCATGACTTGTATCAGATCTGATATAACATATTTTGTTGGTAAGTCAGTATACAAGCAATCCATGTAAAGAACGTTGACATGCAACTAATAAAGTATTAAAATATTTGAAGGGAGCAATTAACTATAGTTTAATCTATAGTGGATATCCTTTACTTTTGGAAGGACGTACATATGTCAATTGAATAAATCATGTTAAGGATCATGCTTCCATTTTGGATGTGCAATTTATTGGGGTTCAAAGAAACAAACTTGCATTAACGACACCACCATGGTTGTACAATTTATTGTTCTAGTTGCAGGTAGTAAAAAGGTATAATGGCTAAGAAATTTGTTGTATGAGATGCCAATTTGACCAAAGTCAATGACATCAATATCCATACATTGTGATAGTCAGCACCCACTATCAAAAGCATATAGCTAAATGTATAATAGAAAATCAATACATATTGGTTTAAGACAGAGCTATGTAAATGATTTAAGAGAGTGATATCCATAGTGTTTGTAAGAATTGAAAAGTATCTTGCAGATCCTTTGAAGAAAGGTCTGACAAAGGACATGGTGTTGAAAACATCATTAGGGGTGTGATACAAGTTCATATCTAGATAATCACCAATGGTGAAAACATCAACTCACACTTGAGTAACATCAAGTCTTGAGTTCAATGATGAAAGTACACTATTAGAGTGATTGAAGTACTTGACAATAGATACATCCCAAAGGATAAAAGTATTTGGACCATAAAATAAAAGTGGTAAGACGAGGTCTCCTCTTAATGGACATATAGCATGTATTTGTTGGAATGTATAATTATAGATGCATTTCTGATATAGTCCACCTATATGAGAATGAAGTGGGACGCTTCATAGAGTTCAAGAGCTTGACTCTTAAATTCTCACGAAAAGGATATGAGACACAGGGCCTTATCAAATGTGTCATTTTTATAATTCGATCAATGGTACCGAGATTTCATATGTAAGTTATGCAGACTTGTTCTAATGAATGGTTGGTTCAAAGCTTGTCTACCAAACTATTTGGGGATGAGTGAAAGTATAATTTACTAAGTAATGGTTCAAATCGTAAGATATCTTTATATAAAACCATGAGATTTCCGGAATAACGGACTTAGGTATATTTTGAAAATGGTGGGGGATTGTTAGGAAAATTTCCAAAATATATTTGGATTTTTCTAATAGCTATATTAATGTAGCAAAATTAAATAATTGAATGTATCACTTGGTCAAGTGGTTGCAATTATTGGGTTTAACTCAAATCAATGCATCTATTAAGTTATCAAAAGTTATAATCTTTCACAAGAGTTATTTTCTTTCACCAATTGATATGAGTTGAAGATTTGTTTTCTTTCACCAATTGGTATGAGTATCTCTATAAATAGAGATATTTTAGAGGCAGAAAGAACACAAGAAAAATAACACAAAATTCATGTTATATTAGTCAAAATTATGTCAAAAATATTTCTGAGTCATTTCTTCTTTTCTCTAGTGCACGAGAGTAAATGAAGGAACTTTATTCTGTAAACTATCATTGATCGGTAGACTTGATGTGAATGTGCAATTCATTTCAAGGATTCCAAAGTATCCTAAAGGGGATTCACCGGTTAACCTGTTTGCATCCAATATATATAGATTGGTGGGGGCGAATCGAACCTAAAGCTTAGTGTGCAGCCTTCATCATCATCAATTTCATCATCTTCTTACTCAAGATTTACAGCATACCCCCAACAAAAGATCCAAAAGATTCTTCGAATTGTTTCACCAAGATTGGTATTTTGGTTATGGATCGTGACAATAGTGGTATTTTGGTTATCGAAAGATTTGATAGTGTCTTCTTCAAGACTTTCATGTTGATGACATCATGTTTTCATATGAGTCACAAATATCAACGTTATTTGGTATTGATGATCCTCCAACCTTGCGAGTAGGGGTGGGAATATGTCAGGTTAGGCCAGACTTTGAAAGGCCTGAGTCTGTCCACTAATTTATTTTTTAGGCCTAAGTTTGGCCTACGACCTATCATAGGATTTTTTTCCGGCCTGATATGACATTTTTAAAAGCATGGCATGGCCTGAAAGCCTATTTAAAAGTCTTATTTACATTTAAATATTTAAATGCTCTATAAATACCACATGATACTCTCTACATACCAATATCAATGTCTATATATCTATATACATTAAACAAAAAATAAATTTTCTAACAAAATCATTTTAAAAAAATCTGAAACAAACATCCTCTAAACCCTAAAAAATAATTTTTGATTTCAAATAATAGATTTTTTATTGACTAATTAAACGGCTACCGAATATATAATGACTACCAAATATAGAACGGTTACTGAAATATGGAATGATTAGTGATTGATTGTCTAATTTATAGAATTTAAAATAGGAAATAATATTATTAATATAATAATAAAAAAATTAATATTAATAAATAATAAAATATATATAGGTTGGCCTATAAGGCCTAATAGGCTTTTTTATAAGCCTGACCTGTTTAAATAAATAGACTTTAAAAACAGTCTGAGCTTAGCCTCTTTATTAAATAGGTCAGGCCAGACCAGACCATAAGTAGGTCAGGCCATAGGCCCCTGACGGACGGCTCAACATATTACCATCTCTACTTGCGAGACAAAGTTTCTACTCCTGAATCATCAGATTATGGTTTTGCACCATAAGAAGAAGGATGTTGAGAAGTTAAATAACATTGTTTTCTTCAATGGTGTTGAACATCGAAGCTTCTTTTCGTTCGAAGAAGAGAGAACTAGAGAAATGGTTGGTCCTAGTTCTTCAACATATTCGATCTATGAATGAGGAATAGGATTTAAGGTTCTTTCTTGGCAACGATTTAACACTTCAATCTTCTCATCTTAGATGATCAAAGAAAAAGTGATGATTTTACAGAGTAGGAAAAGTGTTCCAGAAGCAGTGTCAATGATCTAGAGTAGAACTTCAATGATGGTTATAGTCAGTTATCAATGAAGGAGTACAACGAACTAACTCTCGACGAAATGTACCTACAAACACTTTAATAACCAAGTCAATAGGAGTTGGAGGGAGTGAAAAGTGTTTTTTTTATAAGAATTAGTTATGTACCTTACATTTGGAGTTAGTGAGCTTTTATATGAAAAACTCTTTAATGAGGTGTACTTAGAGTTCGTTAGCCCGTTGTGAGATCCTCAATGAGATTTGTGAGTGGTCGTGTTATGCATATCATATGATGATGATTTGTTCACTGAGGCATGTTCATTGTGATGTGGACTCATAGTGATATCCTATGTTGTAGTCAAATAGACATGTGAGGCATTGGACTAAGGAAAATTTTGCGCTATAGTCCAGGTTATTTGGGTCAGAGTCCACTTTGAAACATCTATAGAGAAAAAAAATGATAAACCCATCCTATAAGTTATATCTTATTAGATATAAATAATTATCATTTTAGAAATTTGATGGGAACAACTAATAAGAGAGATACATTGGTTACAATTGTTAAAAGTTTCCACATGCTACACACATATCTTTGGTTTAAGACAAAAAATTGAGGGGAGATTAGCATTGGCACCTACTTCTTTAGTGGAAATAACTATTTTCTAGGAAGAGAATTTCAATTGCATATTAATTTTGTCCTTGTTTGTGGAATGTTGTTTGGTTTAAGATAAAAACTTGGGGGGAGATTAACATTAATTGGCACCTACTTCTTTTGTAGAAGTAACCATTTTCTAGAAGAAAGTCTCAATAGCATATTGATTTTGCCCTTGATTGTGAAATGTGGATAGATGAAGGAATAAAATAAAAAATAAACATAAAAAATTCATACCACAGAATATTTTTTTTTTTATAAAGGTTAATAAAGTGTAAAATCAACTAATAGACAACGACATTTCAACTATGTTGATATCCTATAATAATAGTCATATACAACACCTCAAAATTACATTTAAATAATAAAAAATAAAAGAGATTGAACAACTTAATTACTTAGCAATAAAACTCCTATAATAATTTCCCCTATAATAGTTGCCCAAAATAGAGGTTGTAGCCAGACATATTATGAGGTCCGCTATGGATCTCTTAATTTTGTATTCATATTAGGAACCACAAAAATAAGGGCATGTTTATCTTTTTTCTAGATTAAACTTTGTCAATAGATAGATGAAATCAAGTGATAAAGGATCATTAATTTTGATTTTCAAATGTATGAGATTAAATATTATCACGTAATAATACTTAAATATATTAAAATTATAAATATAATTTTAATATCTCTTTTGTTAATAATTTTATAGACCAAATTAATTAATAAAAAATATATTTAAAGATTAAATTATTTAACTAAAGATATATCTAAATATATTTTTATAACTTTAATTTATTAAAGAATTATTAGGACATTTAGAACCACAATGTAATACAAATTTAAAAGACGATTCAACGACTGCGCTTGATTATGACCGTCGGATGCATCTCATTATTTTTATAATGCCCGAAGTCGCATTTCTGTGGCTATAAAAGGGAGTGTAGGAGTAAAGTTCCAACCGCACCCCTTATCTTGTTTTTCTTGTAAAGCCAAAGTTCTATCTACAAATTCTAAATGCAATGCCAAGAGCCACACATGTTATTACATGCAAAGGTATACACATATCAACCCTCAAAGCATCTTTTATCACTTCAATTTTTATTTTATGTGATTTATTTCTTCTTTCAAATAGCCTAATAGTTAATAATTATTAAATTACTTTATTTGTAAATAATTGAATATTTAACGATATAAGAGACCAATTGTTGAATAATTACTAGTTACATTCAGAATAAAAGATATATTTGATGTATTGAAAATGAAAGAAAAAATAATAATCTAACAATTTAAATTACAAAACTAGGTAGAGAAATATAATTAGTAAATGTTATTTCCAATCTTGTGAGTGTAAAATAACATAGTTTTATGTAATCTCCATGTTTTTGCTTTGTAATAATTATATCATTAATATATTCATATATTGATGTTTTTTTATATAGTATATAATTTTATCTTTACTAATTAAAATTTTTAGATCCATCACTGACTAGACTCATATATTTCCAGTGAGAAATTTCAAATTTAAAGTCAAACTTATATATATCAAGATCCTTACAACTAATAAGTGAATTGTATTTAGGAAATTATTTGATTGGACTTTAATAATATTATTTACCACTAGCCTGTAAATGGACATTATGATGCTAGTTTGTATGCTTTTATCTAGTAGTGAAAGATTAAGTTGTAAATTAAATTATTTAAAACAATGAGAAAGTTATTTAGCATCACTTTAAAAGATTAGATATTTTAAAAATTCCAATTTCCTTTTTATTATAGAGTCTTTAATCTTTATACTCATAAAAAAAAAAATAGATATTGTCTTTAGAGACATTTATAAATATATATAATTGATTTGCATTGAATTGTAGCTGCAATATGCTGGGGGAAAGGAAACTCAGTGACGATTGAAGAGATAGAAGTAGATCCACCAAAGTCGACAGAAGTTAGAGTTAAGATGTTGTGTGCAAGTCTCTGCCACACAGACATCTCAAGCATTCAAGGATTTCCACATGTTTGTTAGTTACACTTATTTTAATTAATCCTATAATAAAATCTACCACTAATTAATGGTTTTTATTATTTATCTAATTTGCAGAATCAATTTCCTCTAGCACTTGGACATGAAGGAATTGGGTAATTCTGAGAATCAATTTTTTTTTCAATAAAAATTAATGTATCTGATTTATATTAAAAAAAAAATGTATACTGTATGATTTAAAATATTAAAAAAAAAACAAAAATTAATTAATTTTATCCTATTTAATGTTATTATTTAATTAGTTTAGATTTTATTCTCATTATTAAACAAGTTTTCATGATATAAATTAGTTTTTGAAAAAATTAATGGTGTGTATTGCATAAATTAAATGCAGTGTTGTAGAGAGTATTGGTGATGAAGTAAGAAATCTAAAGGAAGGGGATTTAATAATGCCAACATACATAGGAGAGTGTGAAGAATGTGAGAATTGTGTTTCAGGAAAAACAAATTTGTGTTTGACACATCCTCTGAGGTTGACTGGTCTAATGCCAGACAACAGTTCAAGGTTGTCAGTAAAAGGGCAAAAACTGTACCATGTTTTGAGTTGTGCTACATGGTCAGAATATGTGGTTGTTGATGTCAACTACCTTACTAAAGTTGATCCAAACATTAATTTGGCTTATGCTAGTTTCATCTCATGTGGCTTTTCAACTGGTTATGGAGCTTCTTGGAAGGAAGCTAAAATTCAAACTGGTTCAACTGTTGTTGTTTTTGGTCTTGGGGCTGTTGGATTAGGGGTATGAACAAAACAATATCTTATACTTATTTTATATTTATAATCATAAAATCAATATTAAAATTAATATTTTTGGTACAGGCCATAAGTGGGGCCAAGATGATGGGAGCAAGTAAGATAATTGGGATAGACAAAAATGAAATGAAGAAAGAAATAGGAGAAGCTTTTGGAATGACTGATTTTATAAATCCAAGTGGTTCTGATAAATCTCCTTCAGAATTGGTCAAAGAGTTGTGTGAAATGGGTGTAGATTATTGCATTGAATGCACTGGAGTTCCAACTTTACTAACTCAATCTGTGGAAGCCACAAAAATGGTAATTTTCACTTCATTGAATTTTAAGCATGTTTCTAATAAAATAATTAATTTTGAAAGTTTTTATATGTTTATTTGTATAGGGAACAGGTGAAACAATTGTTGTTGGTATAGGAGCTGAACCTGTTGTACCATTTGGAGTTCTTGCCATGTTGTTTGGTAGAACCATCAAAGGTTCTTGTTTTGGAGGTGTCAAAACTAAATCTGATATTTCAATCATAGCTAACAAATGTCAAAAAGAGGTAAACCTCATCCAGGAATTCTATTATTTATCTTATATTAACTTGTTGTGTCTTTCAAAATTATTAATTATTTATCTAATAATAATAGATTATTTTGTATTTTACAGGAATTTCCTCTTCAAGAACTTTTCACCCATGAGGTCTCTTTGGTAGACATAGGAAAAGCATTTGAGTTATTGAAACAACCCAATTGTGTGAAAGTTGTCATCAAAATGTGATATTCATCCCATCAAGTGTTACATCTAAGACCAAATTTTCAAGAAAGTCTGCTAAGATAATAATGTTTTTAAACGGAAACACAAAATAATTACTGTTGTTATTTTGGCTTTTAAAAAGAAAAATAACTTACATATATTTGTTTAGATATTTTTTTTATGGTTCTTAACATAAAAAATATATTTTGTCATTGTAATAAATTTTACAAAAATTATAAATTTGATAAAATTATAATTGATTAAGTTAAGAATCATAAAAAAAATTAATGTATATGTAAAACAAAAAATTTGATGTACTGATAATAATTTTTGTCCTAAAATATATAGACTGGGGCATGAAACAGTGAGATGTTTTCGGTGATAATCCTCCTTCTTTGGCATGAACTAATTATTTCCAATCACAGACACTTGTAATTGTAAATTGTCATAAAATTTGCGACTTTTAACATGTATTGTTTCAGCAGCAAACGAATCAACATTTGAGAAATTAAATCAATAACATAGTTATTAACAAATACTGGTAGTTCATTTTTTAGAATCCCTAAAGATAACGATTTCATCCCCAATTGATGGACACGATAAAAGATAAAATAAGAAAAAACTCTCATATCATATTTGAATTTAATGTTTAATAAACTAATAAAATAATTTAAAATTATATCATTTCATGTCTCATTATTTGAAATTTCTATTATAAATATAAACTGAATTATAAATCAATAGGATATGATAAGAATAATAATTTATTCAATTTTCTAATAAAATATAATTTTAAATATAAATTTAAAATAAAATATGATATTAAACTTAAAAATGATATGTTAATAATTAATTTTAAAAAATATTTATGATTTATCACAAGGGTAATTTGTCTTTTTATATAATTTAATACATTAAAATTCAAAATTATAAAAATATAAAATTAATTGAAATTTTGAAATAAATATAACTTTCATTGATTAACTTTCATGTTTAACCTCTTAAACTCAAGGTCTTGAAAAGCTAGTCTTTCTCGTGGCCTACCTTTATAGTGATTATTAACTACCTCTTTTTTTAATATCACCGACCCCTTTCACCCTAGATCCATTCAACCCAGTGTTTAGGATTTCAGTTATTGTTCTCTTATGCACATACATCCATGAAATAATTTTAAATTAGTTTCCCCTTCTTTTAACCACTAGGTATCAGTTTTAAATCTGGAAAATTGACATTGTTATTACTCATTAATTTACTAAGATATTTCTATCCAAAGCAATAAGATTGTAGAAATATTTCAACGTGACTTATTGTTTCACCCTCCCCTCTTTACTATATGAACCTTCTCTCAAATTTATGATGTAGATTGTAGAGCGTGTTGAAAAACTGTTGGAATTTGGAAATATTACTTCATCCATCTCATAATAAGTGCATTATTTATTTATCCATCTCAATTTCTGTTATTTTAAATTAAAATATCAAGCTGGTATTTAATTTTTTTTCTACAATACCCTCACTTATTTTAAATAGTCTATTCACATATCTACACCACTACTATTTTAAACAACTCTAATTAATGTAATATTTTACTATTTGATAAGGCATTCTGTCCAACACATTATTATATTATAAAAATCAACATACCTGGCATTCTTCAAAAAATTGTGCATTATAGCCGAGCTTCATGAGCTCAGTTTATCATAATATTATGAATGACTTGGGAAACCCTTGTCCTT
Organism: Cicer bijugum; assembly: GCA_037974875.1. Taxonomy (NCBI): domain Eukaryota; kingdom Viridiplantae; phylum Streptophyta; class Magnoliopsida; order Fabales; family Fabaceae; genus Cicer; species Cicer bijugum. Next base: position 952,247 of record JBBPBT010000066.1, on the reverse strand, counting down.
GTCTAATTTGGGATTTTATAACTACTTTTGCAAGGAACTATATCCTGTCCCTGTCTTCCATATGAAAGCATTATTGTTTTGGCATTGTTAAGAAGATTCATTATTGACGGTGGATTCTAAGCTTCCCAAAACAGTTGAGTTGATACTGATAAATTGTTTTAGAGTCAGCAATTGGAAGCTAACAAATAATTAAGTGCTTATTAACTTTAACAATAATAAAAGTTCGATGATAAAGCCATGAACAAAGGAAACCATGTCAAAGAAACAATTATCCGCAAGTTCCTAGTAACATTTCTGAGATTATATCGGCTGAAGTTCTCTCTATTTACAAACAGCCTTACCTATGCATTCTTAAACCAAAATGATACTATTATTACAAAAAGCATGTATTTGATAAAGGGAGAAGAAAACAGTTTTTCTTTTTACTTACATGATGTGCTATATCTTTAACAAAGGCAGCTGGAACAGGTGAATATACATGATGAGAAATACCTTATACCAGCATACTTATTTGTCTTTGAATCTCCCAAAAAGGAGCATCGAAGAATTCACATGATGCTCATCTTCTGAAGCAGGTTTTGTGGGTTCCTTGTTTGAAGAGGGGAAGGATAGAGACAGGGAAAGAGATGCAGCAACACTATCATCCCCTTTCTCAGCTTCCAAAGAATCTGGAAAGAAAGGAAGCATACCCTTTTGTGACTGTTTCGTTTCACTCCCCAAAGCAAGCTCGAGACTCGGAATCCCAACTTGAAATTGGTCGCCACACTCATGACGCCCTTTCAGTGACATACTATTCAGCACCAATCGCGAGTCATTTGTATTATGTGTATCCATAGGGAAGAAGGTTCTTTCCATCGTTCCAGGGTCCTCGTGGATGATTTTCTCATCACAAGCTTCTTTGCTTGCTTTGTCCTCAACTGAAGAACGGGAACCAAAATCATTTACAAGTGATGCAGAACTTCCATTAAAAGAATCCCTAGCTACAGAATTGTAACGTCCATAAATTGCACCGAGATCTGACTGCAGCTTGCAAGAAATTTTGGGATCTTCGAATTTTCCATTTACCTTATTCCAAGGCATTTTCTGACAACTAACTGCAGAAGGCCCCATAACTGTATCAGAAAGGTCGTTATGCTCAAATTTTTTAACATTAGATAGCTGACAATTGACCCCTCCTATGGTCAGGTCTCCCTGAAATGTTGCTTCCACATTAATATTGAGATCATCTTCGATTTGTTTCCTTTTAGGCCTTCGTTGATTTTTGTCATTGTTTGCAGTGACTATCTCTTGATTGCCATTATAAGGAATCCTTGAAGACAAGCAGTTCTCTTGCTTGACAGAAATACCATAATTAGCTTTGGTTTCGACAATCGTACCACTTACATTTGTTCCTACCTCTTCAGGAGATTTAGACTCTCGATGTGGTCTATGCTCTGACAAACTACCTTTCTCTTTCTGCACAAAGCAACAACCCCATTCAAAACAATGAGATGATTATTACTATTAGCAAGACTACTTATCCTAAAACATTAACAACTACTCAGTTGGTTTTTAATTGTCGTTAAGGTTATTAACATATACCAAGAAAACCAATAACTTTTGATACTTTTAATGAAATTATTTGTCTTTTTCCTATAATACCCTTTACTATTTATCATATCACTTCATATATCTCTTACAATAAATAGTCAGGGACAACTTTGACATAACAACAAATAAAAAGGAACAACAAACTTCTAAAGAACGAAACTTAAAAATGAACAGAGTAAGTAGTTGGTTTCATCTGACCACAAAAAGTCAACATGGTCTGTCATGCCAGCATTACTGACCACAAAAAGTCAACATGGTTTCATCTGACCACAAAAATTCAACTAATGTTTAATTTAATCTTCCCTTAGATATAATGACAGAAGTATAGATTGAGAGTAAGACCATCTAAATAGGGTAATCTATCTAAATAGTGCAATCTAGGGAATCACAATAGTATTTCCAATTTGATATTATTACAGGATTTTGGGATTAGATACACTGACAGCACAAGCAGATTTATATCAATTAGGGAACATCAACACTTTCTCTACCAAACTATGCATATTTTACTATAAGGATAAAGGCATTACCTGGGACGAACCAGTGGAATTCATTTCTCGACATGGCTGTATACTGCTTGTTGAAATCCTTGACGAAGATTTGGTGTTGATTCCGCTATCTAGCCTCACAAGGTTTATTTGTGAACCCAAATGTGTCTGGTCAAGAATAGTTTCTTTTATGTCAAAGTCCCTACTTAGCATCATATGACTTTGGTCAATGGAAGTGGATAGAAGTTCACTGCAAGCTTGACCACAAGCTATTGATTCTTTATCGATGCGCACAGGTGAACAGCGAGCATCAGACAAGGTCATGACAGCAGTTGGAAAATCCTTCTCATTTGGCATCACATTCAAACTTGGAAAAACAACATTTTTGGCAGAATCTGAATGACTACCCCTCCTCCCTCTAAATATGCCCCATAAGAAAAACAACATATTCCAACCTGCAGAAACAGATAGGATTCAAACAACTAATATTCCGGTTAAAAAACACTAAATAGATGTGCATTTACAATTTTGTGCAAGTAAACTGTTGAAGTAAGCACACTCCACCGTGATCAAAAGGGAGAAACAATGTTGACCAAAAGATAATGGGTAACATGAACCAATGCTTATTTGATACATCAAATCACCACTTCTGATCAAACCCAAATTTTTAACAAAATGCTATCATTCTTTATGTCCTTCATGCATTTCCTCCACACGATGTTTATTAGAATTCTAAATCCTAACGTGATTCAAAATTAAAGGGCACCAGCAACCAGGATCAGGTTCAAAATCAACCAAGTTATTCAAATATTACCATCCTTTATAACAACCAAAAATCGAACATACAGTACAGAACAAAATCACTATCACCTAAATTCCGGCCAAACTTGAACATTAACGCATGCATAAATGTCAAGACCAAACCAAGAAGCATTCGCTCCCAAGTTGCCTATTAGCAAGGATTGTTTAGCAAAAATCCATAATAATTTCTTACGCTGAGAATTTTCAGGAAGCTGATTGGAAGCGAATATGAGAAGTTCAACACCATCAAAAAACCCTTTGAGTGCTAAATCATTTCTAATCATGTGATCCAATAGACCCTTGTAGTGTCTCTCGTAACTGTATTAGAATATCCATAAATAAATAAATAATTACAAGATAAAAAACAAGGAAGTATCCTTTGTACTTGAAATCCTACTGTCAAATTCAACAAAAGAATGATAGTCATATTCTTGCCTTTCAATGTCTTTGGCAAAGAAGTAAAGACCAATATTATCTTCTTTAGCACCAGCTTGATGAAAATGCGAAGGCCATGTGCTCAAGCGGGAAACTTCATGCAGGGAAATTTCAGGTAAAAACTTGTTCACTACATCAAGAACCTTGGGGGAAGCGCATGAGGATAAATGTGCTTGAATTCCGTTATAAAGGTTATGAGGCTTTCCACTTCTATGCACTTCAAAGACACCCCTGCATAAACACAACTTTTAAACTTGGTAGAAAAACACAAACAATAATACAGCAAGAGAAATTCAAAATAGAGGGCAAACAAATTCGTTAAAAACTGCTACATACTGCCAGATGTATTTGTATTCTGGAACGGCTGACATTATGGAAGCAACCCTTGACATTTCCAAAGCATGATTGGGCAAGTCCCTCGCCGCAGGCTTTTCAGAACCAGGACTAACAGAACCTGAATTTTTCAGTTGAGAGCAGAAATCAATTTTAAGTTGCTTTGAATCATTGGCAGACAAACATTTGGACGTCTCAGATGTAGTCGAATTTTCAAGGATTTCCTGTCTCGCATTGGTTTCTTCATCAGAAATACAATTTTTCAGTGTATTAGAGACCAACACTTGGTCTTGAGAACTGAGTTTACATTTCAAGACTGTGTCTAGTGTAGGAAACTGATCAGTTTGATCATGTACATCTTTCTTCTTGTGTATTTCAGGCCTTCTAAGCAAAGCTACCTGAATTGCAGCTTTCAACTTATTACCTTTATGCATCTCTTTTGAACTACTAGCAGCAGTGACTGATCCTTCAGCACCAAATTCCTGTGTACCGCCTACTGTGCAACATTCTGTAGCATGGCCAAAATCTTTACATTTATGACAGATAGGACATTTTGAAGCATTAGTACTTGACCTCACACGATGAGTCAAACTGTCTTTTGTTTTGTCAACCTGATTTGCAGTCTCCCGTGATCGAGGGAGCCAATCCTGTTGTGTCTCATACAAACTGGTTGACGTTCTCTCTACACAATTCAAAGAAGGAATAAATAAGAAATCATTTTTCTGGTAACAGAGTCCTCTTAATTCTAACCACAAAATCCACAACAACATACTCATACAGAAAATAAAAGAAAATAAAATTTGATAGATAATGCTGTTAATTACACAATATCAAAAATATCAAGAACGGCATTCAACAAAGGTAAGTAATAGTAATAATATAGAACAACTGTAATTATATGTTTCCAATTGAGATCGCACCTGAAATAACTTTAGGTTCCGGATTTTTGTTGCTTATATTAGTCACAGGCTTTGATAGTGAACTTGACTTTCCATCTTGGTTAACTTTAAACTCCCGATTGCAGTTAATTGCTGAAGGTTTAGCAATTTCACCACGAGGTGTAAGCTTTTGATCACCCTTAGATGAGGAAACGATAGAACTAGCCATGGTTGAACAAATGGCAGACCTATCGATCCTAGATAGAGATTTCCTGTCAAATACACCAGATTCTTTTGCATGTCTTGATCCTTTCAAATCCTGAGTAGTTACAGACTTGGAAGAAAGCATTTTGACTTTTGATTCAGTAGCACGACCCAAATTTGACGATTTGAATGACGTTGATTTTCCTATTGTTGCACTAGGTGTTTCCATATTCTTTGAAGTGTGTTCACCACCCCCTTTCTGCTTTTGAGGAACATCATCATCATGTTTGACTCTCGATTTGGAATTGTTGCTGTTGAATGAACTAGACTTCAACAAAGTACCTTTTCATAAGAAAAAATATTCACGATTTAAAATTTAAATGAATTGAACTCACAAAGATCGGAGACATGATATATTTTCCTGGGATGACAAAACTGCTTAAAAAGAACCAAAAAAAATTCAAAATTGTAATAAAGCACAGCAGATGTAAAACATACCCATAGTTCTTGAAGTATAACTCCGAGGGGCAGCAGAAAGAGAACAAGCTTGTTCTATGTCATCACTACGAACATGATTACGAATGGGGACTGATTGACGAGGTTTCGCCTTTCCATTATCTAAGCTCTTGAATGAAGACTCCCGAGACAGTGGAACTAATATCCTGGGGCTTGATGCCTTTGGTGATCCCTTGCTTGATTCGAGGACTCGCCTCTTTGCTGCTGGAGCTGCTTCCATGCTTTCAAAAGGCCTTTTGCCAGAAATTTGAGAAGTGGAACCAACTTTATTACTTTTACTTCCTTCAACATCTATAAACAAAATAAAATTTCACAAATATGTCAGCACACAACCATAGCATAGTTATGGCTAATTTAATTCTTATGTTACCCATAACACAGTGCACATTCAGTTTCGGAAATAAATAATTATGAAGTACAGACCCAAAGATTTTTTAATACTACTTACAAAAACTTAAACCCTTGTCTTACTAGGTGGGGTTGGCTACACTATTTTAAAATAAAAAAAATACGGTGTAGGCGGAACAATCAAATGATTCATATATAAGATAAATAAGTTTTGTAGATTTATTTTCCTATTATGTCCCCCTTCAGCTCCTGCGTGTACAACTTCATGCTTACCCAATCTTTGGTTGGCAGTCTCCATTGCATTTTGACATTCCTCACAAAACCAATCCCCTTCTGGAAGCTTTTCAAGCATTTCCCGCATGCAGTAGCTGGTTCAATATAATAATGTCAGACTCATTTCAGTGAAAATATTATGCAACAACGGTAGAAACTAATAAAAAGCAAAATGAAATGTTATTATGCATACGTGTGCTCTGCACCATCACTGCACCTACTACATATGGCAAGTAGATGGTCACGACCAGAATCTCCACAAATGTCACATACTTTTACCTATTACACAGTCAATGAAACAAAATAAAATTCCATCATTGAGCAATATCATAGAAGTTCATAAAAGAAAAGTCGATGTTAAGAGAATATAAAGGAAGGAGGGTATGCAGAACATTTATGAACTTATTTGATGACATTACTCAAATTTCAAAATCATCGAGTATACATGTGTATATCTATCATTATAAAAATCCAAACCATTACATTCCATTCTCTGTTTAATCTCCAGCAAGTTTAGTTTTGGTGAAAAACAAACTAACATAATCAAAGCAAATGTACTTACATCATGCTCAACATCTGATTCATCACTCTCATCTTCTGGTTGAAGTACAGGAATCCCAAGTGATTTAACCAGATCCTCAGCCTTCTCATGCAGTCCATCATGGGAAGAATATTTATGATCCCCATCTTTAGCATCACTAACATCATTGTCAGCATCTGCTTCTGACTTTGGATAAATTTTTTCTGACACTTCAGCAGTACCACTAAGAAGGTCATCCTTATCTGGAAGAGATTTTTCATCAGAAACGGTAATAGGTTCTCTCTCTTTGGTTAATGATGAATCAACATTTTCCATACAGCACTCCGACAAATTTTCTGGAACGTCTGCATTTTTAGAGGAGGGAATCTCAGACAAACCAGACACGTCAACAGATTGCCCAATTCCAGATCCTTGAGCCTCGAAGAGACTAATTGAAGCTGAACTACAAGGTACATTTATTTTGTCTGAATTTTTTTGATTACTACAACTCACTAAATTAGCATTACTGGCTCTACTGATAGAATATATGCTATCATCAAGACCTTCTGAACTCTTAGAATCCTGACACTGATCTGAAAAGGGTTGTTTAGTCTCAATATTTGCAGAAAGAGAATCTTGACCGGGGAAAACACTGGGCATGTTACTGGTTTCACTGACAGAATGCTTCAATCTTTCACAAGCTCTGCCCCTAACACAAGATTCATCACCCTTGTCTTCAGAATACTGATTATCCTCCTCTAAGTGACAGTTTTCATCAGAGTATTCTTCTGCCTTTGACCCCATAAGAGCTTGATTAATATGCATGCAAGATGAACAAGGAGCTGAGCACACGTTACAAGTCCCTGATTCAAGTCTCATATCAGCACTCTTGAATCATAAATTGTTTGGAAAACTTCTTTCCAGGTGATACCTAAAAATAAAAAAGCATAAGTTAAAACTTCTTTATTTCTATATTGGGTGCATGTTGGGCGGGGAATGGTTTTTCCAGATACATAGAAATTACGTTTATGGTTTTAGGCCCAGAAATGGAGTATATTTGAATTGTCTGGGATGCTGTGATTTATATCAATAAACTATCACCCCAGTCATTCTTAAAACATTGAGTAATTTTTAAGGCAGGTGTATGTCACCATATGTATTGTATTATTTTACGGGTTTCGTTCTCTACATGCTGAGATTAGAGCATTTTTTTTAGCTAATGGCCTTGGTCTTCTTTTTGTTTGGTTTTTACTTGAAATGACTAGTTTAGGAGTTTTAAAATTGAGTTGAGCCTAAATCAACACTGCAAAACCAGCTTGTAAAGTGAGAGATGTCGTCCACTAAAAAACACAGTTTCAAGCCATATCATGTGGGACTCTCAACACCCCAATCTCTTATGCCCAAAACTGGACACCTAAAGTGTGCCCCAAGTGGCCTGATAGCAGGTCATCCAGCGAATCATGGAGAGACTCTGATACAATTTTAAAATTAGGGTTGAGTCTAACTCAACCATAAAAAACCAACTTGTATGGTGAAAGATGCCGCCCACTTATAAACACATTCCAGGCCATGTCATGTGGCACTTTCAACAAGACGAATTGTATACATGTACTTTTCTATTAATAAACTGTTAAAAGAAGGAAGAATGAAGCCTATAACTAAAACTGAACTTGAGTCCTGCCACAACGAACATTGCATGGATCAACCACCTTTCCGTGTGGTCAAGGTGAGTAGAAAGTGTAAGTGTGCATAAAAGGCAAATTTCTGAGCTCAATAAAAGAGAAACTTGTGACAACTTAAAAACAACAGTGATTATACCAAATAAGACATGATCAAATGACACCAATGTTAAACTTTATGTAGAATATAAATTTAACTAATCCAACTAACTAGGGAATCATGTTATATCATCTTTCCAATTATGGATATTGAATTTAAAATAATTAGGATATTTGTAGTCATGTTATCTAATACACGACATCTACTTGTCTTGTAAAATTTAAATAACATTTTATGTTAAAAGAAAGAGTGTAATGAAGTATTAATTAATTTTTTAGCTGTGCGAAATTTATGTTAGATCAATCTACTTCATAAGAATTTTGATTTCAATGGTAGGATTGATTAATTTCATATTTAACAAAAAATTATATAAGTTGTTTAAGTGTCAAAGTTTGATCTTGTCCCATGATGAATTGCATAATAAGAACTACTGTTTGTTTTTACTCTTTTCATCAAAACAACAAATAGAAAGCCAAAACTAATCCTTAAGCTTGATTTCAGAAGATATTGTTAATGCATAAAAGTGTCCTCCACCATCTATACTTACATCTATTTCTAGCTTAAGTATTAGCAGATCCCTAGCTCCCAACCATAAATCAAAATAACTCTTGTCTCAAAGCTGTTGAGAAGACTGTTGGTTGTTGCTTCTAAAGCTCGTTGTTCTAGTTCTTAGGAGAGGGGTAACATAATCAATATATACTATAATAGTACAATAGAAAGCATTAAGCATGTATAGAAAATGCCAAAATTACTCATTACTAATGGAAAAGCTTTAAAAAGTAAAAATTCCCATGAAACTTGCAATTCATCAAGATTTGAACAACCAAAGTAGTCAACCAATAAAGCAATTTGTGCAATTATGCAAAGTATTGAGTATTCCCATCCCGCAAGAAGAGGAATAAAATGATAGAGGAACAACAAACATATGAGACAATGTGATCCACATTAAGTTGCAGTTTCATATCTATGTGTCAATAGCAAAAATAAGAACACGTTGCAATTATCCTGTTAGACAATGTGATCCACATATAAGACAATGTGATCCACATTAAGCTGAGAATCGTTGACATTTAGGTCAAGGTCACTATGGAAGATAGATTCTGAATCACCCTGTTATCTCACCACATTCGTTGAAGGAAATGATTTCTCAAACTTTAAGTCCTTGCATACCAAAACCCCTCTCAAAACTGAAATCGTCTAGAAGAAAAATCCAAATCACATTAACAACTATCATCTCAACTCTTACAACAAAAACAGCCAAGTAACAATAATCCAAAAATTAACTCTGATTAAATCCAAGTATTAAACCAGTGATTCTGAATTTGCAACCATCTATGAATGCTAAGTCTACTGAACTAATAATCCAAAAAAAAAAAAAAAATCTCCTCAAAATCCTAAAATTCATTCAACTGAAAAAAAAAATCAAACTCTAACACATTGAATTACTCGCTCACCCTATAAGAACTAGTATCAACTTCTCCAATGTTCTAGTATCAATGCAACCAAAAATAAGTCTCAATGAATTATACACAAAAATATAAAATCAAGGGAAAAAAAATTCTAATAATCAAAACAAAAACCCTAACTGTGAAAAAATTGACATACCTCTTAATTCCAAACCATGCTCGTCGCATTGCATAGGTTTCCTTCGCGTTTAGCCATCGCTTATATCAATCAAAGGCAAAGTACTTCGAAACGACGTCGTTTTAAGTCGCAGAAACCTCTTCTTGAATTAACGGGAAAAATCAGTTATGATAGATGCGAATTCAAAGTGAAAATGATATGAAAATTGAAATTACAAAGAATATGAATGAACAATTCTTTTGCATTAAATTAAATAAATTTTCTTACTTTTATTTTTCTATGTTTGTGATCTCAAGAGGTGAAAATGTAAATATCTGAAATGGGATTTGTTATTCTCATGAGAATTTTATTTACCCAAGCAATCTCTTTCTCATTTTTTTTCTTTTATTTTTCTTTCTCAACTATTTTGCTTTCACTCATGAGATTTTTCTACATGCTAGAAAAAAAAGTCAAGAGTTACTAAATGTATTAATGAATGTAAGTAAATGCAATTAAAACCGACAATTTAATTTCATCTTATTTTTCCTTTTCTTGTAATGTCTTTTATTTCTTTTTAGATCATTTGGAAGAGTTGTTGGAAATAAATGGGGAAAGCAAAAATAAGACAGAATAGTCTCTTTATTTTATTATATTTTATTTTTATTATAATATAAAATGTATTTAAATTGGTATATTCAAATAAATGTATTTGATTCCGTCAAATAAAATGTAATTTTAGAGGCTTTGAAGAGATTAGATGAAAAAAAATTAAAATCTATTTTTTTAATTATAATTTCAAAATTAAACTCTCAAATAAGATTAATTTTTTGTTTTTCTCTCTCTGCCCTTCTTCCCATTGCTGTCCTCTATGGAGCCTTGGACATTAATGGAGATGTAATGTTGATGAAAAATAATTTTACATCAATTTTTGTCAAAAACTTATGAAATTATCATACAAATCTATTTATAACTACAACTTATAAATAATCATAAAATGATAAATTCTGATGAGTATAAATTAAATTACACTTACCGCATGTCCTTTTTTCTATTTCATTTATTATTTTAATTAAATTCTTTTTATCTTAGATTTTAATTAAATTCAATAGACATACACTCTATAGGATTTGCACCAACCTTCAATAAAGTCATTAAATTGTCATTTATAGATTCTTTTCACACTATTGGATTCTCAATTTACATGATCGGTGTTTACAATTTGTCTCATTTTGTCTTTCTTTTTATTATTATTTTTTTATTAACTTATTAATGTTGAACTTTGAAATATAACACATTTTTGTCTTGGCATCAACTCAATTTAATGTCAACTAATCAAATACATGTGTATTCTCACAAGTACCCTGTATTATATTATTGTAATAAAAGAAATATGATAATATTAAAAATACTTAAAATATTATTATCAAATACT
>JBBPBT010000066.1:925539-940830 GCA_037974875.1 Cicer bijugum | reverse complement strand
TAATAATCAAATACTCATTCTTCATTTAGCTATCTGACACATGGTGCATAATTTTTATATAATCGATTAGTGAAAAACATTTTCTTATATATAATTTACGTAGAATATTATAATTTTTTATATATAATAGATATTCTATTGCAAATCATACAAGTAAAAAATATATACAATCATATAAAATATAGATACTTTTAAAATAATAAAGTACTTATATTGAATAGTTACTTGATATTGGTATTCGTAGTACTTTGTTTTGTCACGTTATTTTATTACGAGTAAAATTTGATAATTTTTTAATGTATTAATATATTTTTATGTGTATAATTGAATTAATCTGTCATTGTAAATAAACACAATTTAAATTCTTTTTAATTTTATTGTAAATTTGTATTATAAATTAAATAATTTAACTTTCTTAATTAAATTATATAAAAAAATTATATAAATTGTAAATTTGTATTATAAATTATATATTTTTGTTTTGTCACGTTATTATATTAAATTATATTTTTTTTTAACGTACCCTACCTTTGATTTTTTATAAAATAGCATATTTCGTACCTGTACTGATATCCAATACCGTACTCATACACATGCATTATAGATATAAACCAGCTCCAATGAACACACAAATCATTGTATAATCACCTCAACATTGTACCTTATCTGAATGACAAATGCACATACACTTTTAATTAATCTCTTTAACACGATAGAGAAGAATTATAGACAGACCATAACAGAAAACTATAAAAGAGAAACAACCGATGTTTTGGATAGGGGATTTTAACTACCGATAATCTAAAATTACCAATAAGTAATAAGTATGTAGTTCCTTGTGCCCATGGAACCACAATCCCAGGCCAAGTGCAAAAGCTATTGACATCCAATTCATTCTATGTATTCAACAAAGCATAAGCAAATCTACATTCAACATGCTGCCCAACAACAATATCTGCTAGGAAGTTTCCACTTACGAAAGAAGATAATCCAAAATGGATATTCTGATAGATTTGGTCAAATGCGTATTCGTTGATATAAAAAGCAATATCAACCCTCTCACTGATGATCTCTTCCGGCATGGATGTTTTAATCCGCTATTCACTGGCATATGAAAACAATAAATAATCTCCATCAGTTATCAAATAAATTTAACTGCAGCAATATCTAGAAGATATAAACCTCTAGGTTTAGTGGCTTGAATGATACCTTCCTGGCAGTAGAAACTATACATGTATATTGGGAGTATATGTTTCCTGTTTTACATTGAAATAAACAACAAATATAGTAAGTGATTCATTTATCTAGCAGCTGAATCAATAATTTACAATGCCTAAAAGAAGATTAGCTCTTATTCAAGTGATACAGTTACACTCACAATCAATTGGATGTTTGTCAATTTGGCGAGATGTATAATGTGCAGACAGTAAAAGTAGTGAAAGGAATGCACTAGCCACAAAAATTGCATCAAACCACCGGTGATAAAAATCGAACTGGATATCGCCACCCAATACCTCTGTAATGATAATCCTGTCAATAGATTCAGATCAGACTCATCATGACAAATGATGATCATCCTAGGAAGTTTAAATTATAACTATTCTTAAGCATGCCAAATTTGAATTGATCAAGACAAGTGCCACAAACAACCAGACCCTTACTTCTGTCAGCCACTACTTGGAGTTGAATTCTAAACAATGAAAACTAGTCAGCTGATTGTATAGATATAAATAGGATTGAAAGGTTTACTAAAATGATACAGGTACTGTTCTTTCTTCTTTCTTTTTATCTTTACTCTGTTGAATTTATATTCTCCATGAATACGACAGTAACCTTACGTTTTAATCTCTAGTTCACAGCTTTTTATCTATTCTGTTTAAAAAAATATTGATTAGTCCGCAACTTAATATTTCAGTGTACCTTTCTTACCCTAGTATTCATACATTGTCTCACCAGGTAAAAATCAAGCGCCCTAAATTCTGTAATTTAGATTTCGCATTGCTGAACATTCTACAATGCAAATCAATTAAATCATTTACCAATGCACATATTACTAATTAGCCCAGGTTTGTGAACCCATTGCACACATTGCAAAGCCAGTAAAGAAGAAAGGAACAAATAGTTTCTATTGGACTGAATGCCAGCTCAAGAGGTTCAGAACAGTAACTCAAGCACACACTTATACCTGTATTCAGTTGCTAAGCTTTTCCTGATTAAAAGAATAGAAGATAAAAAATACATGCCCATTATCTCAGACAAAAACAGAACAACGTTGCTGGACGACCCACTTCCAACTCTTGAAACAGCGAAAAAGAACTGCAGCACATAAAAGTTGAAGTTAGGCTTCATGATAAGTCAAGAAGCTAAAATATATCTCTAACTATGAGCCTTGTAAATTTTCTCCTTGAGAGTTGTTCTTTTGCTTTAAGTAGGAAAGTTGATGTTGGATAGCCATTAATTTCAGGGGTGATGAAGACTGCATCTCATAATAGATGTTATGTAAAAGTGGACATTTTGACATTATTTTTGACAGATCATATATCTGCTGGAGATTGACGATAAGTATGGTATCTTTATTTTTTTTATACCTATGTTTAATGATTTTCATTTAAAATGTTTAAACAAAACAATTGTAAAAGCCTATCAATATTGTTTGGGACTTTGGGTGGGTTGTCTAGTGTAGGCACTAGGTAGAGGTAGATAATTCATTATTTGAGCCAAGAAGGTACATTGCATATTCTCCTACATCATATTTGATTCTTTTGTAGATCATCCTGGATTGTATGCAAATTTAGCCTTGAAATTTTCCATATGTTTTGGTAAAAACCACATTGTTAATGCACTGCATATAAATTTAGCTGCATTTTATGAAGTTACATATCCTAAATGGCTCCACTATACCACTCCACATAAAAGGATTGAAACATATTGTAATACCCAGTATAACTAGGAATATAACTATCTAAGCAAACATCAAATCAAAAAAAGTTAGGAATTAAAAGCAGCAGAAATACCTTCATTAAATTTGTTAAGAATCCACGCACTGATATCACAACCAACATTCCAATGAATAGCAAGGAAATATACTGTAAAAAATTCAGGAAAAAAAAACATCAAATCAAGAAAAACCATACAAATTCTAGCACGAGTCAACAATAAAGGAACTAGAAAATTCTAATAAGCAACACCCACCAATAAAAAGGGCGTATGAGAGAAGAACTGAGAGTAAAAGAAAAATATGTTGGGATAATCGTTAACTTATGGTTAGTTAGTTAGTTATAAGGGGATGTGAGGACTCATATAGGACATTGGGTATATAGTTTCCGCCTCTTTTCTTCTTCTGAGCTAGTTCTATCAATTCTTTAAACAAATAACATCCTAAAAATCTGCCAAGTTCTTTATATTCTTATTATAAATAATGAAATATATGCAAGTAGTGGACTTATATGGCAAATAATACTAACAACAACAACAACATCAAATACACGTGATAAAGAACTAGGGAGAACAAGAAAGCACCAAATGTGATCATACAAGGATGCATTCATTTAATAATCCAATTAAGAAAATTTTATTTGACTGAACAGTTTATGAATAAAAAGAATTATTAGGAAATTACATTCAGTGGCGTATAAACTAAAATATTCTTGATTCATGAATTTCCTACTTCTCAAACAAGTCAACTACAAAAGTTCAAAGATATCAAAGATTCTGTTTCATTTAATATGTCACTGGAGATTCCAATTCAAAGGCTCTGATTAGTGGGGAGGATAGTGGACAAAGAAAGATATCAACCTTATAAGCTGCAACAAACAAGTCCAAAGCAAACACGTGAACTATATAACAGAAATTTAATGAGAAACTTCTCATAGAGAGAAAATAGTGGAGTGCACTAACTTAATTGTAATTATCAATTAAGCTGTGTACATATTCATCCTAATGAATTAAGGACAAGTGCAGTATATTTAACTTTAAGTATATAACTCTTTACAAAATAAGAAAATCCTAATTTGATCATTAAATAAGAATGCATTAGGTTTTGAAGTTGCATTTAGAAAAAAATGTTGAAATTGTGGGAATTTAGAGAAAAGGAGAAGATAAAATAATAAGGGTTTGAATATTATTGATAATAGTTTTATGCCGACTTGATTACAAAAGACTCAATACATCTCTATTTATAGAGAGAAACATAGACTTAATCTGAAATAAGGAACAAATAATAATAATAATAATAATAATAATAATAATAATAATAATGAGATATTCTAAGATATCTCTATGATTATAAATTGATCCTAGAAAATAACTCAAGATACTTTAATATAATATAAAAGATATTATAACATATTTTCTAATATTTTAGTACTCCCCCTCAAACAAGAAAACAATGTTTTGCTCTGCAAACTAATAAAAAAAAATGGAAAGGCTACTTCGGGATGCAGGTGAAGAAGTGATCACTAATATGATTCATATGTGGGAAAAGGGACACCACCAGAATGATCGTCGGTGGAAATAGAAACCACTATTATAATCTATTAGTAATAACTTTATTGCATGGCAAACACCGAAGAAGAAGCAGCGCGATTCTAACGAGATAAAGCGATGATCGATCAACGGTGTAAGAAAATGTGTCTAAAACAGGAGAGATAACGACTGTTTGAACAAGGACGCATATTTTTGTTGATCATAATTGAAAAGTAAGGACACATCTGGAATCGTTGGAGAGAGAATAATCATGTACCAAGAAAGTAAAAAGGAAACCCAAAATGTTAACCACACGCAAAAGTAGCAAAGAATTTTTCACCCCAATACATGTTGGGTACCCTGCATCTACTTTACTCTTGTTCTTGTTTTGTGCCAAATACAAGAACCCAAATGCACCAACTATAGCCCCGAGTTTCCTCGTTGCTGATGATATTACATTGCAAGTAGATCGGAATCTAGCAGGAAAAATCTTTGTCGACACACAAATGTGGTAGCATTTGGCCCAAAATTTGCAAACAAGGTCAATGAATACAATGCAACAAATCCTGATCCCCTACTGACTCCATTTGGATCTCACATAATCTTGTATGAGGCAATTGTGTCAAACTCAGAGAACATTTCTTTGAGCTTTTCATCACTAATGGAATCATCCAAGTTCTTGAGATACAAATTCACCCCTTGATATTTGTCTACAAATTCCTTAACAGTCTGCTCGCTCCCGTTCAGATTTTTTTTGGGCTTTCTCCAAATACCATTCCTTTTCATCAAATTTCTTTCCATTCAATGCCTCCATAGCATTAACAGCATCATCTGAATTTTCGAAATTGACAAAACCAAAACACTTTGACTTATCATCTGCATCCCTCATCAAAACAGGACTAGTAATGATGCCATATTCTCCAAATAACTTTCTCAACTCATCCTCCGTGAATGACTCAGATAGGTTTTTCACATAAACATTATTAAATTTTGTCTTACTGAAAACATGTTCTCTATCTTGCTTATGTAGGAAATGACCCACATAACCTGTTTATTATTGATCAGCATGCCATTTAACTTATCAATTGCATTCTGAGCAGATTCCTCAGTGTCAACTTGAACAAAACCATAATCTTTAAACTGACCAGAACAGTCAGTAGCTATTTTGCAAGATAAAATATGTCCAAAAGTAGAAAAAGTATCATGTGATCAATTGTCTTATCCAAATTCTTGATAAAAATATTTGCAGTACCACTCTTCCTAATACTAGGATCCCGATGAGAATACATAACCCTAATAGATTTGGGTGGAGCAGAATTCAGCATATCGAATGCCCTAGCCGCATCCTGAGGGTTACTGAAATTAACATAACCATAATCAAGTCAACGATGCAAAGCCAAATCCTTACAAACCCTAATAGAAACGACTTGGCCAACCTGATTGAACAGATCTTAAAGCTGAGAATCGTTGACATTTAGGTCAAGATCACCAACGTATAACGATGTCGTAATGAAGTTCGGGTTCGGTGCGGCAACCATACTGTTCAAAGGAGCCGACACGGCGGCAGGAGTTTGATGCTGAACCTGAACCTGAGCCATCACCACTTAAAATCGATGATAATAATAAATTAACAAAAAATAAACCCTAACTGAACCGCTTCACAATCCTCGAAAAAGAAATCAATTGAAAATTAATTTCAAATGTTTCTTTTTGTTTTTTTGGATTTTTCGTCTTTAAGTGTGTAAATAGACTAAAGATAAACCCTCTAGTGATCAGAACGGATAAGGGATAAGACAGAGAAACTGAAACTTTTTTGGATTCTTTTTGAGAGGGCAAAGGGTGGTTGTTTGCCGGAAACAGTGACGATGACGGCGGCAGTACTGAACTGAATGGAAACGAGTGAAACCGGTGTCGGAATGTGTCAGGACAGTGGTTTGAAAAAAGAATGATGACGTTGGAAAAGAGAAACTATGATTATATATTCCCTAACTGTTGGGAACATGGCAGCAGAACAACGGCAAGATTGTTCAAGGAGGATTGAAATAGGCTCTGATACCATGTTGAAGTTGTAGGATTTTAGAGAAAAGGAGGAGAGAAAATAATAAGGATTTGAATATTATTGATAATAGTTTAATGCTGAATTGATTACAAAAGACTCAATAGTAATCTCTATTTATAGAGAAACATAGACTCAATCGTAAATAAGAAACAAATCATAATAATGATGAGAGATATTCTAAGATATCTCTATGATTATAAATTGATTCTAGAAAATAATAACTCAAAATACTCAAATATAATATAAAAGATATTTCCTAATATTCTAATAGAAAACCATCATTTATTCTAGTTCTAGAAAAAGAATGGCCAGCAACTGGACACTAACCTGAGATAATAAGGCTGCATTTATTCCAATATCAAAAAATTGTAGGAATATACTTATCATCCTTGTAACTGGATCAACTGAACCAGCCTATCACAGAAACACATTACCACCAAAGAAGCACATTGGCAGTATAAGAGTCAGTCCAAAAGCTGGAAATAAGTGACTATATTCGGAAAATACAAAAAATAATCGAAGATTTGATATTTACCTGTTT
Organism: Cicer bijugum; assembly: GCA_037974875.1. Lineage (NCBI taxonomy): Eukaryota > Viridiplantae > Streptophyta > Magnoliopsida > Fabales > Fabaceae > Cicer > Cicer bijugum. The sequence continues at coordinate 933,766 of JBBPBT010000066.1, read as the reverse complement.
GAAAACAACACTTTGCAATGACTGCAAAAAACGATTGAACAATTAGCTATATTGACTACAATAAATTCAAAATAAATAAAAAATTTCACTGGAGGAATACTCCGTCAAAATACTATTACTGCTAATACCACCAACAGAAAAAACACATGTTCAGTCAGCTTCAATTACACTTTCCAATACAGTAATATAATTCATAATGGAGAACATCGATACAAGCTATAAGGGCATGGTGTTCCATGATAAGATGCAAACAAAATTCTTATGTATAATTCCCTTGTGGCTTGTACCATATTAGTTTCAATAACAGAAATGATCTAGAAATAACATTATCAGGTATAGGCTGATCCTTCAAGAAAATGCTCATTTCCGATAACATCGTTATCAAAGTATTTCAAAATTACATCTGATGCAAGATAGCACTAGCATCAAGAATTAATAATGTTAGCTCATCATGTGTTTCCATTCAATTCTTAAGGAAAAAATTGCAGATTACACCCCTGAAATTTGGTCTGCATGTATGAAGTTTGTTTTGTAAAGTTGTAACTCTCCTGAACTTAATTACCAAATGTGAAACTGTCAAATGGGGTGTTGGATTTGGAGAATAAACCCCAAACAAAACAGAACAAAGAGTACCAAACATGAAAATGGGCCAAACTTCAGGGTGTAATCTGTATTTGGTCCTAATTTTTGTAAGGAAACTGTACTAAGCTGCTACTTTTGGTAAATTTTGTTATTCCACTTCATGAGCTTTATTTGGGTCCAGATTTATGAGTTGGAATCCTAACATAATTAGCAATTTATTCAAAAGTTCAAAATGAATTGAGAACATTTTGCTATCAAATAGATGGATTTTTAGTTTTAGCATCATTCAGCAAATAGATTTCTGGATTTACTATACATTGCTTCTGAGCCATTTATAAGCTTGAATCCACCATCCACCACTATAAACATTAGTCTTTCCAGCAAATCCTGATTCTAGCTTATAAAATATCAACTTATACTGTCCAACATCACAATACCTTGATCATTTTATACACACAATAGATAGAGCATGCATAACCTAGTAGATTCTGCATATGTCCTTTCCAAGTTCGAGAATATGCAGCAGCTTCCTGCAAAGTGAAAACCATTTTCATAATGAGTATATAAATATTTACGTAGAAAATATGAAAAAGTGCAAATAAGTTCAGTCACGTCATTCTTTTAGAGAATACAGAAGATGAAGTCAGTTTTTTTATACAAAAATGGTCTCATAATTTTATCATTGATTACAGCATGGATTCTTTGAAAAGAAGTCACACTGCTTTCCAGTATTTATAAAGGTCAATGCCACAGTTTTTGGTGAAGATAGTTATGGATTGGGAGCAGTTTTGTTTATCCTAAGAATTTCATTCTTGCAGCTGCAAAACCCTTAAGCAGGACCTCATTGAAAAGCCATGTACAGTCACAATGGGGCATCAATTTTACATTTTACATCCACGACAAGTACCCTTGTATATTGAAGTAGAACCAGATGTTTTGGACTGTGTTAAAGGTATCAAGAGATAGAGCTTTTGAAGGATATTCAATCATCACACCGTACTATTTTGCTTTTTTCAAAATGTCATACCGTACTATTGCTTTGTTAGTATTAATAATGTTGAGGATTATTGTCTATATCAAGAACTTAAACCTTACTGCAAGTCGTACTTTCTAAAGGGGTTTATCTAGGAGAAACTTTTTTACAATGGAAGAGTGGTTGAGAATGATTTACAAAACAATATCACCAGGAGAACCAAGAGTCCAAACACTTCTAAAAGGGGACATCATTGTTTAATTTTTATTTCTAACAATCTCTCTCACAGAAGCCATTTGGGATTTAAAGTGTTATCAAAGCATAGTCTAACACTATGTTAGCTATGAAATTTAATTTAACAAGAAGCATCTTATGACGTGAAGATTGAATACTATGGAGTAAATGTCATTAAATCAATATGTCTATATGCACAATCTTAAAAAAGTGAGCCAGGGAAATCCAACATATCAGATAAAGTAAACCTTTGCTTGACGAAGCTCATAGATCTCCAAGAACAATTGCTTTGAAAGCTCTTCTAGAGCCAGTACTTCTGCTTCCATGCCTTTGATATCTTCACATTTAACAAATGAATTTATTTTTGTAACATAATTAAAGAAAAATAACAATATACAGTCAGAAGTACCATTATTAAATAAATCACTTGATGATAAGTATTCCAAAAAATTACTCAGACCCCCAATTTGAGCAAATTTTGCTTCCAAATTTCAATCATATTAAAACAAGGTAAGATTTATTTGCATGAGTTCAGAAGGGACAGGCCCATTTTGATACAAAGAAAACACTCATAAGTTGAGCAACGGAATCCAATCTCTCTGAATATCCAATAAAGAAAAAGGAAACCTTGTGAATCTGCAATAATGGTGGGGGCCCAAAGATAGGTTCGACCTATTTGTGGGTCTATTGTAGACAAACCTTACCTTGTTGTAGATAAGGAAACCTTATCTTCCACGACTCAAACTCGTGACCTCCTAGCCACACAACAGTAACCACTAAGAAACCCATGAAAACTAATCAAGCACCAAAGAGAAGCAACAAAAGTGATAGATATGCCTTTAGTTAGTTGTTTGTTGGCTAGTTAGTTTGTAAAGGGGGATGTGACGTGTATACATAGGAATTGAGGCATAATAAGTACATGGTCAGAAAGTAACTCGGTATTGAGATTGGGAGAGTTGAGTATCTCTAGAATCGTAACTAGAATTGTAATTAAGAATGTGTGTTCTAACTAAGTCTCTGTTTAACCATTGACTGAGACCCATCAATAAGGCATTCCTTCTTCTGTTTGTGTAAATCTCCTTCTTTGAGTATCTCTAGAATTGTAATAAAGAATGTGAGCTCTAACTAAGTCTCTGTTTAACCATTGACTGAGACCCATCAATAAGGCCTTCCTTCTTCTGTTTGTGTAAATTTCCTTCTTTGAGTATCTCTAGAATTGTAATAAAGAATGTGTGCTCTAACTAAGTCTCTGTTTAACCATTGACTGAGACCCATCAATAAGGCATCCCTTCTTCTGTTTGTGTGAATTTCTCTTTTTTCATTCTCAATTATTAGTTGATACTATCAAAAAAACTTTCCCAAAGAATTGAAAATGGTTGGTGAGAGATTATCCTTGAAAACTCAAGCATCGGTCTCCAACCAAACACATAAAACCACAGCATGAATGCAAATGATTTTATAGTAATTAAAAAAAACAGAGATGCTTTTTCGGTCTATATGTCTCCAGTACACAGCTTTTGTCTTCTTTATTGATCATGAAGTTCTTGAACTATATCCATCCAAATTTATATCACAAAAGCAGAGGCTTCAGATGGACTTTTCAATAATAAAATGAAACTGACCTTGTTCCTTTTGGTCCTCATGCACAGATCGAACAACTGTACCAACAATGCGTCTGATAAAAGATCTGGCATTTAACTTCTGCAACAAACAAGTACAGATGAAGCAATAACAGGAACGCAAAGTAAATAGAAAATAAAAAGCTTCAAAGAAAATCAAATGCATCAAACTTTAGTATAATTCCTTTTTTCCAACTTAAATCATACATACTTTACAAAATCAATGAACGAATCAACAGATGTCAGCACTCAATATTTAATATGTCAAAATTATGAAACCAAACAAAATATCAATATATTTATTCTACATATAAATAATTAATTGTTATTAGGGTGCAAAATCACAAACCCATTTTTACACATTGACTTGTACAAGGCCCTTTTTAATGGTTTTGGCAGGAATAAGGAGACTAAGTTTTATCACCGTGTTGTATATGCATTGTGAAAATGTCAATATTTTTAAGCACACCAAATTACCCTTAAATTATTATATGTTAGAATTGTGTCAATGGTTCTACCTATGGTTTCTCATATAGAATTTGATAACCAACATACAAATATGGACATAGTTGTTGTATTGTATTTTCAAGCCACTTAAGCTCACTTTCTCTTTTCGTTTTTCCCTCTAGGATTTCATATCTCCTCTCACATGCGATTTCTATTAACAAATCCTTTCATAAAAAAATAAAAGATGCAACACAAAAGAAAACATTAAAATGTTCATCGAATGTCGAGTGGCAAAAGATAAAATGGTAACCTCCTCAGATCCTTGCTTGTGCTCCATCTCAATTTGACCCAGAATAATTTTCTTTTTCTTTGATATACCAGTCTCAATTGACTGCATTAGTTGTCTTTCCAAGGCCTTGATCTCTGTTTCCTCAATCTCTCTAAGCAATTTAAATGAAAACCAAGATAATATGGTAAGAAAAAAATAATAAACCGTGACACTATGCCTTCACATATATGAAAACTTAGGCTAACTTTCTTCCTCATATATGACTTCTAATCCATTTCATTTAATTTATTTGACATTTTCAAATTTAAAAAATTACTACTACTGAGAGAAATGAAGACAGAATCCTCCACAACAGACAAGACCAAAAGAATGATAAAAACATATGAGCAAAAAAGTTTCCTAATCTCTATGCAGGTTAAAAATTTACCTCTTGAAAACCCATATCTCTTACAAATACAAAGTCCATCTCCAAGCTTAAAATCACCACATACTAAAAAGTATTTACCTATACTCAGTCCACAAGGAAATTCGTGGTGGAATTGGCCTCACACAATACAGACCTGTGTGTGTGTGTATGTGGTATAGAGAAAGAGAGAGAGTGTCTCGGCAATTACCTGATGAAAAGTGATAAATAACTGTATGGCAAGTTTACAGCACCAAAACCAGATAGAACAGCCATGACAGTAACACCAATCACCCCAATTCTACTCACCAGTTGAGGCATAGTAAAGAAACCTGACACACAAGGACCGGATTGCCAATATGAAAAACAAGAAATCAACACAAGGAGCAACATGGCAAGAAAGTATTTATTGTAGCCGTAATGCTAAATCCCAATTTGGATAGAAACTCATCAACTGAAATAAGTATTTAGTCCATAACACATGAAAATGTCATTATAAAATTGTAAGTGCTTCGAAATAAATTAGACAAGGAAACTTCTAAGAGAACATAATGTGTATGGAAGCTAGTTTCAATTCATAGTCCATTTCTCTTTATTCTTCACGCTTATCTTAAAGTTTATCCCAACTAGCTCTCTATGTCACCAAACTATTCAAAAAGACAAACTAAAAAATCACTTGATTTCTGAACTTCTCCAACACAAGCAACAAATGTCAGTGACAGAGAGCTAGAATATAGTACACATAAAAAAAACACACACACACAAATGAAACATTAGGACGCGTTTACTTCTGGTGTTGTGTTTCCTTTTTAAAATAAACATTAGAGAAGACAATATGGAAGTTTTTGTAATTACATTTTAAAAATAGATCGAGTATTTTTAAAAATTCTAAAAAAAATTCAAAACAATATTTTTTTTCAGAATTTCCTAAAATGCATTATCTCTAGTTAGGTTCCATCTTCTCTCAATTACAATTAAAAAGGAAAATCCATAATCAAATGTCATTCCAGCCATCACATACAAAGTAAAAATTAAAAACAAAAATTGAAAATGTTAGAAAGTAAACCCACTAGAGGATATAAGATTGGTTTGGTGGCTGAGGTAAGGGAGTTAAGGAGTGGAGTGATAAGGGAGGTGGAGGGTTCGATCTCCAGTCAGATATTACTAACAATTATTAACAATACTAATGTTCTAAAAAAATAGAAAGTAAAACCACCATTAAATGAACTATTACAATACAGAGAGAAACCATGTAGTAAAATTACTTTAAGAGAAATATGAGGTAAATACCTTTATCAGGTGATGGCATAGGAAAGTGAATACCCATCCTCCAAAACGCATAAAGAAAAGCAAACAAAAACAAAACAGCTCCAAGTGCAGCTCTTTCAGTTCTCAAACCACTATTTTTAAGCATCAAGTAACAATGATAATAGGGCAATAGAAATACCAACAATAGAATCAAACAGAATAAATCAATCTGCCAGTTCACCACTCTTGCCCTACACAAAATCACACACATCAATCATCACAATCAATTCATCATATTCAAATCCCAAATCAAATTAGGGTTAGGTTAAATTACTCTTTGGAGAGAATGGGAATGATTTCGAAGATAACTAGTTGAAGAAGATTGCAAGAGAAAGCAAAAACGATACTGAAAATGATTTGAACGAGAACACGTTTCTCTTCGTATTCTTTGTAAAGACGACGGTTTAAGAACCATAAACCTGCCCAACCTAATGAAGATAAACATCCTAACACTACTGAACCTTCGAATATTCCTCTTCCCCAACCCATTTCTACGCTTAATTTAACTATTTTTTTACGATATAAGTAACTTTGAATCAACCATTTTCTTTTCTTCGATGAATGATAATGGATCTTGTTTTCAGGATTGCAGAGTGATAGGTGCTAAAGCAACTCGTTAACTGATTCCGATATGTCACCGCTGGTTCTGTTTTTCGATTACGTTCTTTTCAAGTTTGGGGTTCTAATTTTTTTTTTCTTTTGGTATTTGATCCCCACATTTTTTCTCTTTTCGACTTTTAACTCCTTCGTTAGAATTTGGATTTGTTATTATCTCAGTCTTGTGGTTAATTAGAGATTTTAAAATTTATGTTTAATTGCAGTTTTGGTCTCCTATTTTAGTTGAATCGTGAAAGTAATCTCTCATTTATTTTTCCTTAGTTTAGGTCCCCTATTTTAGTTGAATCATGAAAGTAGTCCCCATTTATTTCTCCCTAGTTTTGGTCCCTTAAATATAATTTTGGTCCAAAACTTGATAAAATTTCATCTTTTTTGCATTTATTTAAGTCATATCATGCCTCAAGATCTCATTTGCAACAATTGTACATGAAATCTATGATCATAAATGGTGTAGTACGACTTTAAAAAACGAAATTTCATCAAATTTTGGATCAAAATTCTGTTTGGGGACAAACAAAATAGAGAGACTACTTTCGCGATTCAGCTCAAATAGGGGAATCAAAACTGCAATTAAACCTAAAATTTACTAGATATAAATTGTTCAATATCACTCAAAATATTCTTTGAACTTTTTAATATGGTCTGTAAAAAGCTTTCTGAAATAATTGATAGAAAAAACATTTTGTATGACTTTAAAAAATTTGAATGAACCATTTCATCACTCAATATATAAGAAGATAAATAAATATCTATCAAGATCAAAAAGGTTCATTTAATGTATTAGTTTTAAAAGTTTTTTACTAAAATAACATTGATATTAAATGTTTTTATATCAACTAACATGAGCATTAATTGCATTTTTAGTAAAAATAAAAGAGTATAAAAGACATTTAAATGATAAATATATCTTGAAATTTGTATTTTTTTTAATTGAATTGCGAAAGTAGTTCTCCTATTTTATTTTTCCCAATTATGATGCTCAAACAGAATTTTGGTCCAAAATTTGATAAAATTTCATTTTTTGAAATGGTACAGCATTTAATTTATGATAATAGATTTCAAGTACAATTGTTCCACCACAAGATCTTGAGGCATATGTGACTTAGATAAATGAAAAAAAAATTTATCAAATTTTGAATCAAAATTCTGTTTGAAGGATCAAAACTAGGGAGAAATAAAATGGGAGACTACTTTCGCGATTCACCTAAAATAGAGGAACTAAAACTACAATTAAGCCTTTTTTATATTAAAATCCATATATTTCTCTAAAAAATTTCTTGTATAAAAGACTAGAGGTAGTATTTTGTAAATATGAGGTCTCAAATTGATAGACACTAACCATTTTCATAGTTAAAAATAATGGTTTATTCAAAATTTGTTTGAATTTATCATACAATTTAATTTCTTAATTAAAAATTGCACATTAATTTTATCTTTTCATAAAAACTAGTAAAATATTGATAGTGTCGCACAAATCGAGCGTCGATGTATAATTTAAAATATAAACCACGCTTTTCTCACACAAATTGATGTATTAATTATATAATATATTGTTTTAGCATGATAAATCTTCAACAAAATAAGAGTATATTTTATTGTTTCTGGTGGCTTAAAAAATAAGAGTCTAATTTTATATTTTTTGTATATGATAGTTTATTTTTATCATTGATATTTTATCATTAACCTCAATCTACATGTTAGAGCGGTCAAAAAAATTTATAATTAAAAAATCTAAAAAAACTTTATAACTAAAA
>JBBPBT010000066.1:903658-925366 GCA_037974875.1 Cicer bijugum | reverse complement strand
AATAAAATAATCAATCGGAACTTTAAAAAAAAATATTTTAATAGAGAGTTTAATATTATGAATTTAATAAGAAATTAAAAAAAAAAAAGACTTTAGAATTTTAGGCTTTTTGACAGTTTTAGTTATAAGTAACAATTTGTAATTTGCAATGCCAATAATATTAATTACACATTTTTTTTGAAGTTACAAATTTTAGTGCGACGAAATTTGCAATGTCAAAAATTGATAGACTACTCAAGTTTTTAACTAAAAGATATCAATTAAAAGTGATCACCAAACCAAAAACTATTATGTGGTAATAAACAAAACCATAAATTAACAAAGCTATATAAACTATCAAATGCATCGACTAACAATGTGTTTCAGCTTCAAAATACAAATTGATGTTTATATATGGTGTTTCTTTTTTACAACTTTCCATATCATCTAACAACATGCTAGTGTTAGTCACTAAAAAGTCAACCTCCAAAGTTCCATGTAGGCAATTTATGTTATCAAGTGGGAAAATAGATATAGAGACATGATGGAAAATGAGAAGAACATCATAGATCAAATTCACATATAAAAAAAAAACTGAACACTAAATTCACGTTATACTTAAAGGACAAAAATGGAATTTAACTAAAAGTAAATATGGTCCGTAAAAATAGCATATGATAAAGATTATGACTACTCAACTATTAGATCACACTTATACTTGATTTCCACATTTTGTAGCATGGAAGTCATCGCGTTTGTGGGTCTTATAACATGTACTCTTCTCAAGTTAGTCAAAGACCATAATTCACTTGGGAGATCATCCAATTGCAAACAATTGTTGATAACTACACTTTGAAGGCGCAACATCGCTCCGTTGGCTAATTTCCATTTTTTTACTTCTAGAAATCTCATCTGAAATACCTCCAGTGGTGGGAAACCACATTCAACACAATTAAGGTCAAAGGAGTGTGAAGGGAATCCATTTAAACTCAAAATGTAGAGATTAGTGAGATTTGCAATAGCATTCATCCCATAGTCACTTAAGCCATTAAAACTTGATAGTTTTAACTTGGTGATGTTGGGAGGAAACGAAATTACACATTTTGGTAGTTCCATGTCACCGCCAATTTCAAGTACACTTAGATGAATCAAGTTCTCGAGACTTTGAAACACTTTGAAACATTTTGACTTTTAAACCTTTCGCGCAATGGTGGTCTTGCCCAATCCACCCATACCAATAATCGAAACGACGTTGCGCCGCAAATCTCCTTCCACGAGCAAGTCGATTATCGCCTTAGATTCATGGACAAACCCAACTACATTATCTTCCTCAACATTTCTTATAATCATGTTCAAATGCACCGACTTGACCCTTTCCTCTTCTTCTCTTGCCAACATGAATCGATCGCTACTTTCTTCAAAATCATCATATTTGATCTTGTTTTCGCGTATCTCATTAAGAGTACTTTTTATCTTGTCTATTTTCAAGGACACGTCGCGAAGCAACTTTGCATAGTCAACCCCATGGATCATCCTTCCCAACATGCCTCTCCTCTTGAAAGTGGTTGGGGACGAATGTGTCGATGACATCCTCAGCTACATGTGCGACATCTCTAATTTGACTCACAACTTTTTGTTCTATCTCTTTTTTTATCTTCTTGTTCTTCCCATAAGAGTAAGTTTTGAGGAACACATTTATGATTTAAGCTCGTTGTGGAGGGATAAAATTTTATCCTCCACACCAAACAACAACTTAGCTTCGCGTGTCAGCAATTGAGACAAGTGTTCTAAGATGAAACCAACTGCGCTATCTGCCATTATTACGAGCAATACTCTGTTTGTTTCTGCGAAAATGCTTGACAATGATCAATTGCACCTTCGCCTTACTTACCTACCTTATCAACATTTCTTAATTTCCCTTTCTATAGTTTTCCTATTGTACTTTTAATTTACTCCTAGTATTGTTTTCTTTCAATTTTAGATTTCTTTGTTCTATGGCAATGATTCTAAAAATAATGTTCCGTTTCATGTATAATAAAGAAAAAAGATTGGTGGACATGTAGTACTCTTAGATACTTTGAGTACTAAGAAAGACATATAAAGAATGAGTATACATATATCATTGTTGTATAATAAATGTAATAATTAATATTATTAGTTTCAATTAAATAAACTATGGTTTATATGATTTAGGTTAATTGTCAAATATCATTATAGTTATTTGGATATACTTTTTCTATATTCCAACTTAAAATATCGTAATTATATTTGTGATTTTTATTTATTTGTGAAGTTTATTATTGTTTCCAACAAACCAAAAAAGTTATGGTGGATATTCTAGAATTTTATTGAATATAATATTAAATATTTAATTATTCAATGTGATGTTATTTTTTATATTTAATTATTTTGAATTAAATTAAAATTTTCAACTAATTTTAATTTTGATGTACCGGTGCCCAATATATTAATTAAATAAAAATTGTTTACTTTTGTACTTTAATTTATTATGATACTAGTAATATTTATTTATTATTTATGTTTTTCGAATAATATCCACAGTAAGTTGACCTAATCATTTTTATCATTATTTTCAAGTCACTACAAGAAAATAGACATATACCTACATAAGTGTCGCGACCTAAAATTTCGAGTTTTTCTCGAATTCAATGGAGTCGCCACCAAAATTTATTTTAAATCAGAGAAAATATTGGGAAACCTTTATTTATGTAAAAAATAAAAAATGGTCTTTGAAACTAGATTTTTGATTTCGGGAGTCGATAGGGAAGGTATTAGCACCCTAAACGGTTACCTATAATTAATTGTGCAAAATTATATCAATATAAATATACATATTTTTGTTTATTATTAAATATGAATATAAATTATTTTTTATAAATGTAATTTTTTGAGATAAAAGTGTGTTTAGAAAAAGTAAAAAAAGTTTTTATTAGTTTGCTTGACAAGAGTGTGATCTTGCTCCTACGTATCTCCCGGTGCGATGGAGAAATCAAAGCTACGTAGTTCTCGGTAGAAAATGTGGATGTGTTGATTGCTTTTAAATAAATTGTATTTTTGTTATTTTTTAAAAAAATTAATTTTGACAAACATAAAGAAATAAACTTTTTGATTTGAATAATTATCTTAAAATATGAATTTTAAGAGGATCGAATTATACAACTCATGTCTCAAAATTCAAGGAGTAAAAATGTGTCACATCTAATTTAATCCTCTTAAGAATATTTTTATTTTTATTTTTAAATTAAGTTTCAAAACTAACAAAATAGTTTAATTTATATCATGTAACTCTGGGATTAAAATATAAATAATTTTATGATTAACTTGTTTATGATTTTTATTTTAATTAATTTATTTTGTGAATATGAGATTTAGAACCATCAAATTGTCACAATTTGTGTTCTAATAACTCAAAGATTAAAAAGATGTCACATCTAGTTAATTTTTAATGAAATATTTGTTATAATTATATTTTTTTTTAAAAATGATATTAAATATTAAACAAGTTTAAATAATTTTTTTAAAAATAGAATTAGTAATAACCACGAGAATAAAATAGCAAAAATAAAAAAAATATATGGACTTTAACTTAATCTATTAAATGAATAAAAAATCTATATTAATTATAAATGTAATCCTCTTTTAATATATTTTGTAAATAAGTGAAAAATTGTTATAATATAAAATAAATGACCTTTATTACTAGTTAACTGTATTCATAATTTTTATAATAAACATAATTAATTATATTAAACATAAATAATAATAATAATTTAATGAAAATAATACCTAACCCTTAATAAAATGAAAGCGCTACTTATGCCTAAACAAGTCAGGAAACGAACGAACAAACAGAGCAAACCTCACCCCCCATTCCAAACTCATATGCAAAATTTCAAACGCAAATCAGGAAACGGATGAACGAAATACCTTTTCGAGTGAAGATGGTGTGCGGTCGTCTCTTTGATCTTAAAATGGGTTTGAATATCCTTTAGCTATGGATATGTGTTTGATGGATGTTGAATAGGTTTGATGCATCTGTTTGCTGGATTTTGGTTTGATAGATCTGGGTTTGTTATGGGTAAGATCTGTTTCTCTAAGAACAACTATATCTTCTACCTTTCTCTCATTTTCTGGATTTTGTGTTCTTACTCAACAAAAATTAATTGAATTTTACATTGTTTTTGTAATAAAATTTAAGCAAAGTATCGTTAAGGGAAAAAAAGAAGCCTGTTAACTTTACATTGAGTGTACAAATTGTTACATTTCTTTATTAAGCTAAAAAATTAATCAAGAAACCGATTTATAACATGTTTGCAACAGAGATCTTCACACTTCACAAGGTATAGAAGATAAAGAATTGGTCTGTTTTCTGAGCAATTGTTTTTGACTGGTTTGAAAGGAAACTTCTTCAAGAAAATCTAAGAAACGTATGAACCGAGGAAACGTGCGTGTGAACCTGAAACGTGTGTCTAGGCAACGAAGATTAATTAAAAAATCTTTTATTTCTTTTTTCTTTTTATACTATTTTATTTTTAATATATACTTAAATCTGAATATAAAATAATAGTATTTTTGGAAATGATTGTAAAAATATTTAAATATATTATTATTATTATATATTATTATTAAAATAATTTTAAATTAATTAGACAAAAATTAGGTACTACAGCTGCCCCTATTTTAATTATATTTTACGTGCTAAAAAGATAATTAAATATAAGGACCTAACTTTTGTTAAAAAGATAATTAAATATAAGGAACTAACTTTTGTTAAGTGTAAAAGTAAATTAATTTCAAAAAATGTAAGAGATATAGTAAAATAATTTGACATGTAAAAAAGTTGAGGATTTGCAATTGAAAAAAAAATGTAAATAGTGTCGGTGGTCGGCAAAAAATAAATAAAAAAATGACTCAGGACAAGGATGATCGTCTTCGGATTGATTACCGATGCGTAAATCGACGTACGATGCGTTGATCGAGGTAGATAAAATGATCGTCTTCGGGTTGATTACCGATGCGTTGATCGACATAGATAAAATTATCGTCTTCGGATTGGTTACCGATGCGTTGATCGACATATAAAATAATCGTCTTCGGATTGGTTATCGATGCGTTGATCGATAGAAATAAAAATAATCGTCTTCGGAATGGTTACTGATGCATAGATCAACATAAAAATATGACTACGAGCAAAGATGAGTTTAAAGTGTAGAATGCAAATAAAAGGAGATAAATTTGTTTTATTTTTATTTTTAAAAGGAAACATGTATGTGGTAATGCAAACGTAAAATGAATAATGTGATACAAAAGTTGTTGAATATAAATAAAATATACACATAAGATATGCATGATTAACTTATTATGCATGATATAAGGAGTTGTTGAGTATATGTAAAATATGAGTGAAGATGCATAAATCATGTGTGAGAATTTGAAAAAAAAATGTAACATGCATGCAATGAAGATAAATTCCTTTTAAATCATTTTTTATATTTTTTATATTGCTTTATTGTTTTTTTTTTTGTTCACCGATCCTTATGCGACTGTATACACTTATAAGATTTAATGGATCAACGACGATAACAATGATGACTCTAGTATATCTAGTGTAATCACTTTTTCTTGAGGCCAATCAAATGTGTATTATTTAAAATATTTACCCTTCATTTTTTTATACACTCATATATCTCGAGCTCCCATGTATATGTTTTCAAGCGTCAAAATATTTAAGATTTTTATTTATTTATATTTTCACATATTTGCAATTCCAATATTTATTATCATAAAATAACATTTTAAAATACTAGAATAAATCAACAATGAAACTGAATTAATTTAGAAACAGTGTAAGGTACAACATCGAATGACATCATTGGAAAATATACATTCGTTACATGGAAAACAAAACTAATGAGACAGGGATTACAATGTGGTGAGTGTGTTTAGCTTTAGTTGAAGATATAACAAACGTTAGGCATTCTTGTAACTTAGAACTTCTAAGAATAATAACTGCCCCATTTTGAAATGCTTGATCTTTTTGTTATCCCTAACTTTTGCATGGACTGCTCTTCCAAGTTTTCAATCCATCGAGATGCTCTAATTTTTGCCTAGGTCGCCTTTTTAGGTTTTCAACCTAGCGAGCCCATTTTTTTTTTTATGCATAATATTTCTTAACTGCATCTGAGTTTACTGGAAGTGGAAGCTCATCTCCATCCATTTCTACGAGTATCAGAGCTCCCCCAGAGAAAGCTTTTTTCACAACATATGGTCCTTCGTAGTTCGAAGTCCATTTTCCCCGAAAATCCTTTTTTATGGGCAATATTTTCTTTAACACTAAGTTTCATTCTCGAAACTCTCGAGGACAGACTTTTTTCTCGTATGCTTTTTTGAGTCTTTTCTGATATAGTTGACCATGACACAAAGCTATCATTCTTTTTTCTTCTATGAGATTCAATTGGTCATATCGTGATTGAATCCACTCTGCCTCCTCTAGTTTTGTTTGCATAAGGACTCTGATAGAGGGAATTTCAACTTCGACGGGAAGTACCGCTTCCATTCCATACACCAACGAGAAAGGAGTTGCCCCTGTTGAGCTACGAACAGAGGTTCTATAGCCATGTAATGCAAATGGAAGCATTTCATGCCAATCCTTATATGTCTCCACCATCTTTTGTATGATCTTCTTGATATTTTTGTTTGCTGTTTCTACAGCCCCATTCATTTTTGGACGATATGGAGAAGAATTATGGTGCTGAATTTTGAAACTATCACATAACTCTTTCATCATCTTGTTGTTCAGATTAGTCGCATTGTCAGTGATTATCTTATTTGGCAAGCCATATCGACAAATTAATTATTTTTTGATGAATTTGACAACCACACTTCTCGTCACATTGGCATAAGAAGCAGCTTCAACCCATTTTGTGAAATAATTGATAACTACTAGGATAAACCGGTGTCCATTTGAAGCCTTAGGCTCAATGAGTCCAATAACATCCATTCCCCACATTGAAAATGGCCATGGTGATGTTAAAACATTCAAAGAGGTGGGTGGTACATGTACTTTATCAACATAGATTTGACATTTATGACATTTCTTTACGTGACTAAAGCAATCGGACTCCATGGTCAACCAATAGTAGCCAGCCCTTAAGATTTTTCTTGCCATTGCGTCCCCATTTGCATGAGTTCCGAAGGAACCTTCGTGAAACTCTTGGATGATTTTCTCTGCTTCTGCTTTATCCACACATATGAGGAGAACCATATCATGATTTCTCTTATAAAGCACATCCCCATTTAAGAAGAAGTTCATTGACAATCTCCTTAAAACTCTTTTGTCGTTCTCTGAAATACCCAATGGATATTCTTTATTCTTAACATATGATTTGATGTCATAAAACCACGACTTGCCATCAAACTCTTCTTCTATTGATAGGCAATATGCAGGTTTATCTCTTTGTTGAATTTTTATGATTGGCACGTCTTGATTAGTGGTTATTTTGAACATTGACGACAAAGTGGCCAAGGCGTCAGCTAACTGGTTTTCTTCTCGAGGGATATGGTGAAAAGTAATCCTCTCAAAGTGTTCTGTCAATTCTTTGATATGGGTGTGATACGGAATCAATTTCGAATCTCGTGTTTCCCACTCTCCTTTTGTCTGATGGATGACCAACAATGAGTCTCCATATACCTCAAGAAATTTTACATTTGATTCGATAGCTGTTTTAATGCCCATAACACATGCCTCATATTCTGCAATATTGTTTGTACAATCAAAACACAACCTAGCCGTAAATGGAGTGAACTGGTTCTTAAGGGAAATCAAAATGGCTCCAATTCCATGCTCCAACGCATTAGAGGCACCATCAAACGCCAACATCCAATTTTCTTTATCAGATGATTTGGTCTCTTCACCTAAAGTCATTATGCCTTCGTTGGGGAATTCACACTGCATTGATTGATAATCTTCTATCGGTTGTTGAGCCAAATACTCTGCTAATGCGCTTCCTTTGATAGATTTTTGTGTAACATATTCCAAATCGTATTATGATAACAACATTTGCCAACGGGCAATCCTTCCAGTAAGAGCAGGTTTCTCAAAGATGTACTTAATTGGGTCCATTTTAGACACCAACCAAGTTGTATGACATAACATGTATTGCCTCAACCGACGAGCAACTCATGCCAATGCACAACATGTTCGTTCAAGCAGTGAATACCTTGTTCTACAACTGGTGAACTTTTTGCTCAAATAATAAATAGCGTGTTCTTTCCTACCAGATTCATCATGTTGTCCCAGTACACAGCCCATTGACTCATCAAGTACTGTTAAGTACATAATAAGCGGTTTCCCAAGAACAGGAGGTACTAAGACGGGAGGTTTTGATAAGTACTGCTTAATCTTTTCGAAAGCCTTTTGACAACTCTCATTCCACTCAACTTTTTGGTCTTTACGCAACAATTTAAAAATTGGATCGCATGTAGCGGTGAGATGCGATATAAACATCACAATGTAATTCAATCTACCCAAAAAGCCACGAACTTCTTTTTCTGTGCGTGGAGCTGTCATTTCTTGTATTGCTCTTACTTTATCTGGGTCCACTTCTATCCCTTTTTGACTAACGATAAACCCAAGTAATTTGCCTGATCTTACACCAAAGGTGCATTTAGCAAGGTTTAAACGGAGTTTGAACTTCTTTAGTCGCTCAAATAACTTTCGAAGGTTAACCACATGATCTTCTTCGGTTCGAGATTTTGCAATCATATCATCCACATATACCTCTATTTCCTTATGCATCATGTCATGAAACAAAGTTACCATTGCTCTTTGATAGGTTGCCTCGACATTCTTCAATCCAAATGACATCACTTTATAGCAGAAAGTTCCCCATTGTGTGATGAATGTAGTTTTCTCCATATCTTTGGGAGCCATCTTGATTTGATTATACCCTGAGAAACCATCCATAAAGGAGAAAAGAGAGTATTGAGCAGTGCTATCCACCAAGACGTCAATATGAGGCAGAGGAAAATCGTCTTTAGGACTAGCTTTATTTAAATCCCGATAGTCAACACACATTCGAACCTTTCCATCCTTTTTTGGAACTGGTACAATATTAGCCACCCATTGAGGATATTTTGCTACTACTAAGAAACCAACATCAAATTGCTTTTTGACCTCTTCTCTAATTTTAAGTGACATATCAGGTCTCATCCTCCTCAATTTTTGTTTAATTGGAGAATATTCAGGCTTGAGTGGTAGCTTGTGTTCAACTATGTTAGTATCTAGCCCAGACATATCCTGATATGACCATGCAAAGACATCCACATAATCAAATAAAAGTTTAACCAACTTTTCTCGTTCACTTTATTTCATAGACATACCAATTTTAACTTCTTTCTTATCATGTTCACTCCCTAAGTTGATCACCTCAACTGGTTCTTGATAGGGTTGGATTATCTTAGCTTCTTGTTCGATTAACTTTTCTAGTTCTGGGGGAGGCTCACAGTCATCTCCACAATCCTCATCTGTGTGATTAATCAGACGTTCAAAATTACAAGAAAGGGTTCTAGCGCTGCCATTTTCAACATATTCGTTTTCGACTCTGCATTGTTTAAATTAAAGGGGAAAAAAAGAAAAAGAAAAAAATATGAATAAGGATTGCCAAAAGACAAAACCAGTTGGAGAATTAGAAAAATGCATTTATTTATAATAAGTACGGAATTGAAATACATATGCCCTAGTTAATTATCCTTATAGCCTTGGGCATAGCAAAAGGAGTTAAAAAAATACATAATTACTTTGAACATGAATTTACAAACACGGGAAACTCGAGGATCTTCCAATTGTTGAGACTGGTGTTTGGAGAACAAGGGTACACTAGCTTGAGGGTGTCATCATCAACATGATCCTCTTTTGTAACAGCCACTTGATGAGCATATATTATTTCGACGCTTTAAAAAGTTTGGCGAATGTCACAAATAGGAATGTTCTGTGAATTCGGTGTCCAGTTTTCTCTTTTTCCCTTCGCAGCCTTCTCTTTATCAGCTTGAGTAGGTACATATCCCAACCCGTACCTATTGTTCTTTTCTGGTATTTCTATCAACTTTCCCAAATTAACAAAAACTCCTCCTTCCAACATAGATTTGGTAAACTTCAATGATGTGGTAGATAGTTTTGGTTCTTTTAAACGATATTCTTCACCCATGAAGACGGCATTGGCAATTTCTAATGCTTGAAAGGAAGTCTCTATGGCTTCCTCCGTGTTTTCAATGTAGCCTGTAGAAGATAAATGACTTACTATCATATCTTCTTCCCCAGATATTATTATCAAGTTATTGTTCACTATAAACTTTAGCTTTTGATGGAGGGTAGATGTCACTGCTCCAGCAGCATGAATCCATGGTCTCCCTAAAAGACAATTGTACGCCAGTTTAATATCCATTACTTGGAAGGTTATCCCAAAGATGTGGGGTCCGATTTGAATTGGCAGGTCAATCTCACCAATAACTTGTCTTCTAGATCCACCAAACGCTTTCACCACCAAAGCACTAGGCTTCAAACAGGCTCCCTCAACAAATAGTTTTGACAGTGTTGATTTAGGCATGACATTTAATGATGAACCATTATCTACTAGTACTCGTGCAAGAATATGATTGTGACACCTCACAGAGATGTGCAGTGCTTTATTATGCTCTATCCCTTCTGCTGGTAATTCATTATCACTAAAACTCAGGCAACTACTAGCAGTGATGTTACCGACAACTCTATCAAACTGGTCGACAATGATATCATGAGTAACATGGGCCTCATTTAAAACTTTCATAAGTGTTCTTCTATGTGCTTCAGAGTTTAGTAACAAGGAGATAACTGATATCTTGGAAGGGGTTTGATTTAGCTGATCCACCACCTTATATTCACTTTGCTTGATAAACTTCAAAAATTCATTAGCTTCTTCTTCAGACACCGTCTTTTTACTAGTCTCTTGTCCTTTTATGAAATGATACATATCTTCTTTCCCTTTTTCTCCATGAACCTCCTTTTTCCTAAGTTGTTCAGGAGTGTATACTCGACCACTCCGAGTCATTCCACCAATCCCTGAGATGTTAGTGACATCAATTCCTTTAGGTTCACAACCATCACTTGGTTGATGATTGGCCAAGTGAGATATGACTTCGTATTTCCACGGTACTGCATTGGTATTTCCATAAGGAAAAGGGATCGGTGGTTGCACAATTATTGCATTTGGCTTGCTAGGAGTTGGCTTAAGATTCTCCTTTTTGTAAAGAATTTCCAATGGTTTTGGGAAAGATATACTACTTTCCATACACGATCCCATGGTGAACACATGACTATCTGTTGCATATTGGTCTATCACATCTTCAATGACATTGACAGAGGCATCCCTGTGGCCCGGTAAAGGATTACTCCCTATGTTGGGACCGTCTTCCTTGAAGGTAAGCCATTTTGCAATAATCAATTCTTGCACTCTAGATTTTAGGGCTTGACAATCTTCAATGGAATGCCCAACGGCTCCTGCATGATATTCACATTTGGAATTCGGATTATACCATTTTGGAAATGGTGGTTTAAGAGGTTTCATTGGTCTTATGACTACCATTGAATTTTGAAGTAAATGGGGCAACAATTGGCTATACGTGACGTGAATTGGATCAAAATGGGTTATTCTTTTTTCTCGAATGACAGGCGGTCTATAGTGATTGAGATTGGGTTCTGGTTCCATTGATTTTATGGGGAAAATATGGTAGGTGGTGGTTGATAAAAAGGTGATCTTGAAGGGTGATATTGAGGGTATGGAACTTGTGTAGTTGCGACCACATATGGATAAGGGATGTAAGGAGTTTGTGGTATCGGGGGCTGGAAATTTGGGGGTCGATAAAAATTGATGGGTGGAAAATAGGAGACTCTAGGACTTATCATTACAGCATTGATATCCCCCTCTCTTTTTTTTGTGAATGTCGGTTGGGGTCGTTTCATGCTAGTTGCTGCACAGACGATCTTGCCACTCCTCATCCCGCTTTCTATCCTTTCTCCTATCATGACAAGGTCAGAAAAATTTGATGATATACTCCCTATCATCTTGTCGTAAAAAGGCGACTGGAGAGTATCCATAAACATACCCACAATTTCTCTTTCAGATAATGGAGGTTCTACTTGTGATGCCATTTCCCTCCACCGTTATGCGTATTCTTTGAAAGCTTCGTTGTCCTTTTTCATTGGTCTTATGACTACCATTTAATTTTGAAGTAAATGGGGCAACAATTGGCTATACGTGACGTGAATTGGATCAAAATGGGTTATTCTTTTTTCTCGAATGACAGGTGGTCTATAGTGATTGAGATTGGGTTCTGGTTCCATTGATTTTGTGGGGAAAATGTGGTAGGTGGTGGTTGATAAAAAGGTGGTCTTGAAGGGTGATATTGAGGGTATGGAACTTGTGTAGTTGCGGCCACATATGGATAAGGGATGTAAGGAGTTTGTGGTATCGGGGGCTGGAAATTTGGGGGTCGATAAGAATTGATGGGTGGAAAATAGGAGACTCTAGGACTTATCATTACATCATTGATATCCCCCTCTCTTTTTTTTGTGAATGTCGGTTGGGGTCGTTTCATGCTAGTTGCTGCACAGACGATCTTGCCACTCCTCATCCCGCTTTCTATCCTTTCTCCTATCATGACAAGGTCAGAAAAATTTGATGATATACTCCCTATCATCTTGTCGTAAAAAGGCGACTGGAGAGTATCCATAAACATACCCACCATTTCTCTTTCAGATAATGGAGGTTCTACTTGTGATGCCATTTCCCTCCACCGTTATGCGTATTCTTTGAAAGCTTCGTTGTCCTTTTTTAAGGAATTTTGCAATTGCATCCTATCAGGGGCCAAGTCAATGTTGTACCTGTATTGCTTCAAAAAGGCATCAACTAGGTCTTTCCATGAACGAATTTGATTTCACTCAAGA
Source organism: Cicer bijugum (assembly GCA_037974875.1). Lineage (NCBI taxonomy): Eukaryota > Viridiplantae > Streptophyta > Magnoliopsida > Fabales > Fabaceae > Cicer > Cicer bijugum. The sequence continues at coordinate 912,387 of JBBPBT010000066.1, read as the reverse complement.
TGCATATACCAACTTAACGATGCCCCACTCAGACTGTTTTGGAAAAGTGAATGAGAAGTTTACCGTTATGAGCGTGAGATGCCATTTTTCTGCAATACATAGTTAGATGATTTTTAGGACACGTGTTGCCCTTGTATTTTTCAAAGTCAAGAACCTTGAATTTGGGAAGGATAGTCACATCAGGAACCAAACACATATCGAAAGCTTCGAGGCCATAAACATTATACCCCTCAATAGCTTTTATTCTCTCTTCCAAGACATGAAATTTTTCCTTTGATTGTGTATCATCCCCAATGTGAGGTTGATGCCAATTCCCATTAGCATCGAAATTGGGTACTTGAGGTGCAATATATGGAGTATTTTCCGAGGGTAGATTGTTTTGGGGTGGTAGATATCTTAGAGGAGATGGAACTTGTGATTGGTTTGGGTTTTGGGGGTTTAAGTGGTTTGGGTTGTTTTCCATGGGGTTGACGACAAAGGGTGGAGTATAACTGGGTGAAAGGCCATACATAGGAAATTGTATAGGTGTTGTATGAGGTTGTTGGATAGTCGGTGTAAAGCCTGGTGGATGAGAAGGAGTGGTTTGTTGTTCTTCATTTACAGCCGGAGGATTCTCATCTATATTCCCCTTCCTTGACAAAGCTTGTATACCTTCTAAGATTTGATCAACCTTGTCCTTCAATTGGTTGACATCCATTCTTATCACCTCTTGATTTTGCTCAAGTTCTTCCATGATCTTTGAGTTTGCACGAGTCCGATAAGGATGTCGGAAAAACAGCTTTATTGATTTTTTCTGTTATTTTTTTTTAAACAATAAAAAATTTATGAGTATGTATTAAACATGAATGGAATGCAATTATTATCTCCTTTTTTTATGTGGATGTTGGGGAATCATAAGTCTTGCACGAATTATTAATGAAAGAAGAACATGTGAATCGATAAACAAAACAGCAAATCCTTTATTGATGAGAAAAAAGTACATTGCATTTAAATTAAAAAGCTACATCGACTATGGTATTTCAATCATCTTTTCCAAAAGGACAACCGATCTTCTCCTCCAATTCTTCTACTAAATGTTTGCAATATTCAACGAACTTGTAGACTTTGATTGGAGTATTGAGTGGGTGCATGATTGCATCAATCTCTCTTAAGTGTTTTGGAATTTTTATGATTGCCTGATTAGCTAGCATGGCCAATTTTGAAAAGCAATATTTCCAATGTTTTCCTGTATCTTCCAACTCTTTATAAATCTCTTGATTCTTCAATTGTCCAAGCAACACCATGAAACGCTCCTCCCAATATATGGTTTCATCCTTCAAGTCATCATAGATCTTTTCTTGATAATCAATGTAATTCTTCAACTCACTAGAAGTTTCCATTTCTGTTTTTAGTGCATCTTGGTGTTTTGAGAGTAATTCTTCAATTTCTTCTTTCTGTTGCCTCTCATCCTTTACTTGACTCTCATATTTAGCTACCATTTCTTTTAGTTGTTTCTTTAAATCTTCAAACTCTTTTTTTATCTTCTTCTCAGAGCTCGCTGATTTTGTCCACAACTGCTTCCACATGTAGGCTTCTTCAATAGCTGCATTATTTTCTTCATTTCACACATCTAACTCTTCATTTGCACCTCTCAAACAAATTTGTACATCAAGTTTATTTCCTTTTTCAATTTTCAACCTCTTGTTGCTTCTCTCAATAAACTGACTCTTACAAGTGTTTTCTGATCTTAAGTTGTCGTTCTCTTGGGAGACTTTTTCTAACCTCGCTTGTAGCTCTTTTTTCTCTTCTTCAGATTTTAGCAATGATGCTTTGAGTTCTTCTATCTCTTCATTTGCAACAAGGATAGGTTCAGGCAGTTCCTGACCATTTGAGGCTGTATTGTGGAAAGGCAGCTTGATTTCTTGGACTCTTTTCTTTACCCATTGTTGATAGGGTTCTTTTGTGCTGCAACTTCTGCATCCGAGTATTTTTCCTTTTCTAATGATCAACTCCCAAGCTCGACTTATCCTTCTCAACATTGGTGGGTCTACTATACCCGTATTGTGCAAAACAAAAGCCTCTAATGATCTATCATCTGGTTTATCCAACATGGGGTAACCAAGATGTCTTAGAGCTACCATTGGATTGTAATTAATATATCCTTTCGTTCCCATGAGAGGTACATTTGGAAAATCACCGCATCGGCATATTACCACATCCACCCCTTGTTCTCTATAGTACCATGAAATTGTATCCCTAGTAAGGCTAGCTATGCTCTAAGCCCATTCACGATTACTCTTAACCCCAACATGATACCCTTTCTTGAACATGTGAGACACAAACCAAGTATATAACACTGGAACACAACACAAAATTATTCCCCCTTCTTCTCATGTCGCATGTGCAAAGAGTAGTATACATCAGCTAGAATCGCAGGAATTGGGTTTTGTTTATGTTTGTTAAAAGCTAAGAATACATTTATGGCAGCAAAATCTACATAGTTATCAAGGTTTGGGAATATAACAATACCGTAGATAATGAGGGCCAAAATATCTATAAAAGTACTTCATTCTTCTTTATCGGCTAAATCTTGGCATTTTTACTCTAGATATTTTCTTGAAAACCCATGAATAGCCCCTTTTTCCTCTTTTGTACTTGTCAACTCTCTTATGTCGATCTTCAACACTTCAGCAATTGTGTCCAACTTTGGTGGTTGCCCAGTATATCGATAAGGATTTCCTCTTTCTAGGGAGTAACCCAATATTCGTTCAAATTCCTCTAATGTTGGGGCCAACTGAAAATCTTGAAAGGTGAAACATCTTAAGAGAGGATCATAATACTGAGCCAATGCTGTGAGGGCACCTGTTTGCACATTTACTGCCAAGAGATTTAGGATCTTCCCATATTTGTGAAAGAAATTATCACGTTGTATAGTTTTCATTTGATTGCTGATGTCTCTTAAACTTTTCAAATCAGGTTGCTTGAACTTTAAAAGTAAGGTTTTCCTTTTTTCCGATTCCATTGTCCACTTAAATAACACGTGACTAAGATTTGTATGATTCCCCAAAAATCCTGAAAATTTATGCAAAATGCTATTATATATGTTTTATTTTTTTTTAGAAAAAGAAAAAAAATGTCATGAGGTATGAATGAAACTAATATATATATATAAACTCTTGAAATAATTTACTAGTTTTTTACGGATATTCTTACAATGAAAGGGTCTATTGGCTTATGTAGTGAAATTCTCACAAGGGAGACTCTATGTTCTAAACACGGTTTCTAGAGCCAATAATCCTATTTTGGAATATTGCCAACAACAATAGGTAAACTATTTGGAGTGACAATAACCTCAACAGGATCAAACTCTATATGAGATCTTCATGCTAACCAAACAGGATGTACATCCAGAAGGCTACCACTACGCAATCTCGAATCTAAACTTAAGTTTTGTTCAAACTCGGGTATAAGGTTCCACTCATAAGTGTGTGTCTTAATAAAAGTGTAGGCATTGAATAAACATAATTCAATAAATCCATAATACTAACAAAACATATATATATATATATATATATATACAAAATAAATAGATAAATAAAATAAAAATAATTTACTAACTTAAAAGAATATTATAATGTTAGCTAATATTTAATAAAAAAAATAATAAACACATAAAGAAAATGAAAAAAATAAATAAATAAAATAAAATAAAATAAACAAATATAGAAAAAGTTAAAAAAAAATTATGCACAATTAATTTGTTAGGCTTGACTCTCTAAATCTCCCCAGTAGAGTCACCAGCTGTCGCGGCCTAAAATTTCGAGTTTTTCTCGAATTCAACGGAGTCGCCACCAAAATTTATTTTAAATCAGGGAAAATATTGGAAAGCCCTTATTTATGTAATAAAAAAAATGGTCTTTGAAACCAGATTTTTGAGTTCGGGAGTCGATTATGCGTAGGAAAGGTATTAGCAGCCTACGACATCCGTTAAAAAACGGTTACCTATAATTAATTGTGTAAAATTATATCAATTTAAATATACATATTTTTGTTTATTATTAAATATGAATATAAATTATTTTTTATAAATATAATTTTTTTAGATAAAAGTGTGTTTAAAAAAAGTAAAAAAAGTTTTTATTAGTTTGCTTGACAAGAGTGTGATCTTGCTCCTACGTATCTCCCAGTGCGATAGAGAAATCAAAGCTACATAGTTCTCGGTAGAAAATGTGGATGTGTTGATTACTTTTAAATAAATTGTATTTTTGTTATTTTTTAAAAAAAATTAATTTTGACAAACATAAAGAAATAAACTTGCTTGATTTGAATAATTATCTTAAAATATGAATTTTAAGACGATCGAATTGTACAACTCGTGTCTCAAAATTCAAGGAGTAAAAAGATGTCACATCTAATTTAATCCTCTTAAGAATATTTTTATTTTTATTTTTAAATTAAGTTTCAAAACTAACAAAATAGTTTAATATATATCATGTAACTCTGGGATTAAAATATAAATCATTTTATGATTAACTTGTTTATGATTTTTATTTTAATTAATTTATTTTGTGAATATGAGGTTTAGAACCATCAAATTGTCACAATTTGTGTTCTAATAACTCAAAGATTAAAAAGATATCACATCTAGTTAATTTTTAATGAAATATTTGTTATTATTTTATTTTAAAAAAAAATGATATTAAATATTAAACAAGTTTAAATGATTTTTTTTTTCCGAAATAGAATTAGTAATAACCACGAGAATAAAATAGCAAAAATAAATAATATATGGACTTTAACTTAATCTATTAAATGAATAAAAAATTTATATTAATTATAAATGTAATCCTCTTTTAATATATTTTGTAAATAAGTGAAAAATTGTTATAATGTAAAATAAATGACCTTTACAACTAGTTAACTGTATTCATAATTTTTATAATAAACATAATTAATTATATTAAACATAAATAATAATAATTTAATGAAAATAATATCCTAACCCTTAATAAAATTAAAGCGCTATGCCTAAACAAGTCAGGAAACGGACGAACAAACAGAGCAAACCTCACCCCCCATTCCAAACTCATACGCAAAATTTCAAACGCAAATCAGGAAACGGATGAACGAAATACCTTTCCGAGTGAAGATGGTGTGCGATCGTCTCTTTGATCTTAAAATGGGTTTGAATATCCTTTAGCTATGAATATGGGTTTGATTGATCTGAGTTTGCTGAATAGGTTTGATGGATCTGTTTGTTGGATATCTGGGTTTGTTATGGGTAAGATCTGTTTCTCTAAGAACAACTCTATCTTCTACCTTTCTCTCGTTTTCTGATTTTTTTAGAAAATTTTTCCTTTTCTCTCAGTTCTGTTTGCCTCAATTTACAGGGGAAACTGGCTAATATTTTCATTTATCGGACAAATACATGTTTTGGATTTTGTATTGTTACTCAACATAAATTCATTGGATTTTACATTGTTTTTGTAATAAAATTTAAGCAAGGTACCGTTAAGGGAAAAAAAGAAGCCTGTTAACTTTACATTACATTGAGTGTACAAATTGTTACATTTCTTTGTTAAGCTAAAAAATTAATCAAGAAATCAGTTTATAACATGTTTGCAACAGAGATCTTCACAAGATATAGAAGATAAATGATTGGTCTTTGCAAGTTGTTTTCTGAGCAACTGTTTTTTTGAGTGATGCTGCTTTGAAAGGAAACTTGAAGAAAACCTAGGAAACATATGAACTGAAGGAAACAGACGTGTGAACCTGAAGGAAATGTGTGCCTAGGCAATGGTTGCAGATTAATTAAAAAATCTTTTATTTCTTTTTTCTTTTTATATTATTTTATTTTTAATATATACTTAAATCTGAATATAAAATAATGGTATTTTTGGAAATGATTGTAAAAATATTTAAATATATTATTATTATTATATATTATTATTAAAATAATTTTAAATTAATCGGACAAAAATTAGGTACTACAATAAGCTTATAACGACAAAATTAAAAACTGTAAGTATAGACAAACTATCCCCACAGAAAAATTAGTTGTTGTTGGTATAAGTGTCTTATACCTTCAATGACATAAATTTGTCACTAATTGTTATAGTTACACACTTAAATATGTGGCTATAGACATCAAAATTGAAAAATATAGTTTTTTTTAAATGAGCCAAAATCTTAATTGTTTGTGAAAATAAATTTGTACAAATTTTTCATGATTTAAGCCAAAAAAAAATGGAGCCAAAATAAAAATTAATAGAGCCAAAACCTAAATGAGTACCATGTACCAACTAAGCCCTTTCTCATCAAAACCCAAAACTCTTATGCTCTTTCACCCAATTTGAGCCCCAATCGCTAAATCGGACCCCTAACCTCTGAATCTCGAATCCCAATCACTGTCTTCTCCTTCTCACCATCAATCAACCACCTTCTCGTCGTTGATCCATCCCAAGTTGCATTTGTCGTTGCACCATCGTTCTCACCGTCGCACCATCGTTCTCGTCGTCGCACCACGAGCACCACTGTGGCCGGACCCTGTGACCACCGTTCTTGCACCACCGATAAATTTTAAATTTCTGTACTGTTTATGTAATTTCTCGCACCACGATTTTGTACTATTTTGAATTTCGCACAACTTGAACCTGTGATGTTGTTTAAATAAGAACTTGGTGCTGAAAATCCGTTGTCTTGTTTTGTTATGTTCCGAGACTTGTATTGTTTTGTTATGAGAATGTTACGAGACTTATATTGTTCTTATTATTGATAATGTTAAATAATGTTAACATTGAAAACTTACTTCTAAATCTAAAAATTCATTCATGTTTTTTAAAACCATAAGTATGTGTTTCATGCTTTACATTTCTATTAAATTTTTTAAAATCAAGTTACTCATTTATAATTTTGTGTTAGAGAACCAATGGCTCGAAGAAGAAAGTTAAATATTCGACATCGAGCAAGTGATAATGAAGGAATGAAGTCTACTTCTAATAATACAAACTCAACCAATATAGAAGGAAGTAATGTTGCAAAAACTCGTTCTACTCCTTGTCATGCAGAAGGTTTCACACATGAGTCTGAAGAATCTCACTCAATTCCCTCCGATATAGAAGCTGAAGAAGAACAAATTGAAAAAGGTATTAATTATATACTCTTTGCTTTAAAGCTTTATTTATATTGTTTTTATTATGACTTATATGCACACATAGTTTTATTATCATTTTGTTTTGTTTGAAGAAGTGGAGCCTAAACGGGCTAGAGGTCCTACAAAAATGTTAGATGTATGGGAAATGGAAGATGATGATTTAATAATTGTTAATTTGGACAAATATGGTCGACCTATTGGTGAGGAAGGGACAACTCTAACTCGTTTAATTGGTAGCGTAGCTAGTAGGAATCAATATGCTCCTATAGACTACGAGTTATGGAAAGTCATGCCAAATGATTACAAAGAAGAAATAGTGAAATTAATAGAGGTATTATGATTATTCATTTAACTAATATAACATGCTTTTTTAAGAAGACAATTGAGATGTACAATTAACATGTCTTATTAAAATTAACATGTTTTGTTGTTTTTCTCCTCTAACATGTTTGATGTACAATGATGATATTAGGGATATTTGATGGATTAACAACTTATAATCATACTTTTAGTTTAAGAATAGAGATGTTTAGCACACTCAAACTACATCATAACATGTTGATAACCGTAAGAATATTGATATGTAGAGGTACGTGTTAAAACTCTTATGATTTAACTAATATAACATGCTTTTTTTCTAACATCTCTTATGGTTTAGAGCAAATTTGAGTTTGTTCCTCCAATAAATGATTTAACAAGAGAAATGTTAAAATCTGAGCTGAATGAGAAATGGAGGCAACGAAAGAGTGATCTAAAGTCAATGGCATATGACCCTACTAAAACAGAAGAAAAAGTTGCATCTCTTCTAGAAATCAAATTTATATTTGGTTAATTGTGTATTTATATTTTGTTAATTTTATGAAATCAAATTTTAAATTATTATTTAAGTTTTATTGATAATAAAAAATTAATATTTATAATAAATTAGTTACCGTTAAAACCTATACTAACAAAAAAAAAGTTATCACTTAAATGTATAGCAATAGAATCAAAACTGCAAGTATAAATTTTATAAATTATGGCTAAAGTATATATCAATGGTAAAATATCCGTAGATAAAATCAAATGTTTACTGTAACGAAAAAAATTGTCGTATAGCCACGACGAACATCTGTAGGTATTAGATAATTATATACTATGAAAAAAACTCCGTCGGTATAGATAATTTGGCCTATCTCTACGGTTTTTATATATTTACCTACAGATTTTCACTGTCGCTAAATGTTAAATTTCTTGTAGTGAGTACTCCTATTAATATAGATATTTTAGATGATAACTATCTTGCTTTAAAATTTTGTTAAAGTTTTGTTTTACCACAGTGGTCTCTTTGGTGTTTTGTTCATCTATTTTAAACGGAGATAGGTAATTCAAGATATATTTTTATTTAGAATCATTTTTTTATGTTTGTTTTATTCTTTTATTCTATTTAAATAAGTAATTTTTATATATATTTATTTTTTCCTTGTTTTTATTTTATTTTGCCATCTTAATATAATATTATTTTATTTGGCGTCTTGATGTATTGATGTTTTGATTTTCTATTTTTTTCCTTGTTTTTATTTTATTTTGCATATACATAATGAACTAGAGATTTGAA
>JBBPBT010000066.1:893065-903140 GCA_037974875.1 Cicer bijugum | reverse complement strand
AAAATAAAACAAAATCAATTTTATAAAATATAACATTAATATGTTTTTTCATAATAAAAATCAATAAATATGAAATCAATTACTAATAATAAATATAAAAATAAAAACTATAAATATAATTCTACATCTAAACCAAAGTTTATGAAACAAAGTTTAAACTTATTTTAGAGTTATCCATCAATTAAGCTTAGTTTTTAAATATAGGAATATTGTACGAGGAGATATAACAAAAATAAAACAAATTCATTTTATAAATATTATGTTAATATATGTTCATTTGTAATAAAAATTAATTAAATTGTAATCAATTAGTAATAAATAATCTAATTTAATGACAGTTAACTCAATAATTATAATAATAATGTATCAATGAATTGGAATATCAATGAAGTTTAACGTCGGTTGATTTTATATCTATAACATGGTTATAAAAAAATGTTTAATAGTTGCATATGTAATTAAGGGTAGGAATAGACCAGGCCAGACCAGGCATTGAAAGGCCTGAGCCTGGCCGATTTATTTTTTCGGCTTAAGCCTGGCCTACGGCCTATCATAGGCTTTTTTTTCGGCCTAAGTCTGGCCTGGTCTGGAAGCGTTTTTAAAAGAATCCATTATTACTTCTTAAACAAATAATGAACAACTACTAAGTGATTGAACGGTTACCGAATATAAAACGACTACCAAATATAAAACTGCTACCGAATATAGAACGACTACTGAATATAAAACGACTAACAAATATAAAACTGCTACCGAATATAGAACGACTACTGAATATGAAATGATTAGTAAGTGATTGCCTAATTGATAGAATTTAAAATAGAAAATAATATTATTAATATAATAATAAAAGATAATATTAATAAATAATAAATATATATAGGCCGGCCTGTTAGGCCTAACAGACTTTTTTATAAGCTGAGTCTGACCTATTTAAATAAATAGGTTTTAAAAACAGTCTGAATCTAACCTTTTTATTAAATAGGCTATACCAGACCAAGTCATAAGTAGGCCAGGCCATAGGCCCCTACGGACGACCTAGCCTATTCTCATCCCTATATATAATATGTAATTGCATATTACATATGTAATATGTAAATAATTGATATAGATCTGATAAGAGACAAGATAATATATATATATATTTATCATATGTCTAAATTTAATATTTGATTAACAATAAAGTATTTTTGAATTATATCGTATCATGAACCAACAAGATTTAGATATAATAAAATATTCCTGAATTCAATCTTATCATAATTTTGTGGTTAAAATTTTTATATTAAATATAAGATGAGTTAGAAATCGATAAAATAGAATAAAAGTTGTAATTTACTCGGTTGTCTTTAGAAAATATAATGTCAAACAAAATTAAAATATTAAAAAATAGAGTTTAGTATTAAATCTAAAATTAAAATATTAATAATTAATTTTAAAGAAATATGTATGACTACGTAATCTAATAAACTATTATTCAAAATTATAAATTTTTATTATTAATTTAAATTTTTAAAATAATATAATTTTTTATAAAGGAATTTTTTTATTTATAAATAATAAATAAAATAGAATTATTTAATTATTCAAATAATAATACCGTTCATTGATATCCCCTCTGTATGTGTTTTCAAAATTCACAAGCATAATCGTCGTATTTGTCCTTTGAATTCATTGCAAATAAAATCACAAAACAACATTCATATAATAAATATGGTTAGACAATGATTTAATATTTTATGTAGTACAAAAATAATGCATAATATTGTTATTAAATTCTAATTCAATATATAAATATCGATATTGTTAGGTTGAACATCATGTCTTAAGTTTGAATAACTAAATTGAATGTCTTGTCATAAATTCGAAGTTGAAGTCTTACGGTTGCGTGAATTAATTGTGATCAATGATTAAGTTTTTATAGAAAAATAAGATATATGAGTACTAATATAAAAATATTAAATCAAATATATTTTTATTCTCTATAAAATTCATGATCTTTCAAATTTTGTTTATATTTTTTATTTGTTTTAATAGCTAAAATATTTAAGTCACTAATAATCAAATAAATACAAATACAACAACCGTAAATTTAATTCTACATTTAAACTAAAGTTTAGGAAACAAAGTGTAAATTTCTTTTAAAGTTATTCATTAATTAAGCTTAGTTTCTATATATAGGATAATACGAGAACATAAAAAATAAATCAAATTTATAAAATATTTCATTAATATGTTTATTTGTAATAAAAATCAATAAAATTGTAATCAATTACTCATAATAAATATAACTTTTTATTATAGAAAAAGGAGAAAGATGAGTACTAATATCAAAATATTGTATTAAATAGGATTTTATCTTCCAAATCCCGTCTTCAGCCATGATCAATTAATTGTATGTTGCCTTATCTTATCTCGAGTGAAATATAGAAAAGATCTCAAAATATTAATACTATAGAAAGTGCACGATTTTGTCAATTTCTTTCTAATTGGTTGTGGTAAAAGTGTAGCCATTTAAATTCATTGATACAATTGCGCGCCTTCTATGGATCGGGGGAGTTTAGGGTGAAATTAGTATCAATCTTCTTTTAATCTATGAGAAACTCTTTACCAATCATTATGCCTTTTTTTAATGGATGCTAGAGCTTTAACGCTTTAGGAAATAATAATAATAATAATATTTAATTATATTTTTAGTCCTTTAGTTTTTCACATTTACGAAAACAATTCTTTTATATTAAATCAATATTTTTTGTCTCTCTTTTTAATTTTAATCATTGTTGAAGTTTGGTCCTAGACTAAAATTTTGATCTATAAAAAATTGATTTTTCCCAAAAAATAGTGATATATGAAGTAACAATGTCAATCACAAGAAATAAGAGAGCTTCAATTGTGACCCTTTTAAAATTTTAATTCATGTGCTTAATTTAAATTAACTCAAAAGCAATCTTAGTTAAAACAGAATATTCAAAATGTTCGGGATATGTTAAAAGTAAATAAAACAAATTAATTTATAATAAAATGTGATTTGTGTGTGCAAATAATTAAAGATAAGAGATAGAAATATCACACACAAAAAGTATACTAGTTCACTACACTCAAACTAGTTCAGTCCTCACAACCTTGAGATTTTTACTATGTGCTTCAGAACTAGAATGTTCTCCTTCACACATTTTCTCTCGATCAATTACAATCTTCACCTTTCAAACTAAAAAGGATTTTTACAATCGCCTTTTAGCCTTGAAATAATTTTTACAAACACATTCAATTTAACATAAAAGATAGACTTGAGTTACAAATGATGTGTATGATCAAAAATGTTTGGGATTTTGAAACTTCTCAACACTTGTTTAAGATAAATAAAGACAAACTCGGTTAAGAATGACAAACCATAATGAAAACTAGTAATTTGCGATGAAGATTGACAATCCAAAATAGTCTTGATTTAATGATAACTTTGTTCTTTTGCAGACCATAATGTTCTTGGATTGATCATTATTGAATATATTGAAAATCAAAATGATCTTCGTTGCTGTTTTGAGGAGTGCTGAACTTAAGAATTTTTTTCAGCTGTTTTGAAGTCATACTTTGCTCTGTCACGTGTGCAGACTGCTCAGAGGTGCAGTTGCAATGTCCAATCAAGTTTGTCAAGATTATAATTGTTGCTTGATTAATATGAAAAATGATATTGCTTGTTTGATGCTTTGCTTTGCCTTTGTTAATCTTTTGGAATCAATATATCCAAAATAATCTTGAGTATATAATTTTATTCTTTTGTAATGAATACTGGTGATTTGCAATGTTGATTAATGTATTTTTGTAGTCTAAAATGATCTAGAATTCAAGAAGACTTTTTTCTTTGTAAACTAAAATGTTATTGGATTAATGTTGTGAAAACCAGAATGATCTTTTTTTCTGTTTAGTAACCAAAACAATCTTGCTTTATCATATTTCTGTTTTGAATAAACTAGAATGATCTTGTCATCAATTTCCAATTTAGTTAAGACATGATTTGCTTTGATTTATATCACGGTGTGATCACTGGTTGTTGTATGAATGTATTTGATCACCTTCTTCACGAATATGTTATCTTGAAGATGTAATAATCATTCTCTTGAATGTTTGATACGAGATATATTTTTTTTGAAATTATTTCATTATTGAGTGAATACTTATGTACTTTGATGAAGTGAATGACTTATTTCTTGTTCACTTATGCAATTCATGTTCCTTAAATAAAACTCAAGTGCAACCATTTGTAGACCATCATTCATAAAACTTAATTATTTATTTCATAAGATTTGTTGTCATTAAAACATACATGAAAAAAATGTTTACCTCAACAATCTATAATCCCAATTTTAAATTTAAAGATACAATAAAACTTTTAGAGTAAAAAACACATTTTGTAGATTAAACTTCACTATGTTTATGATAAAAATATACTTGTTAACAAAAATTGCAACAAACGTCAAAATAGAGGAACAAAAAGTTCGAATTTAATATAACAAAGCTTTTTTTATAAAGTGGTTAAGCTATGAGATTAAAACTACGATATTAATTGCATGGTTGTGTGATGTTCATTTGTGTTGTTTCTTAATATATGAACATATACGGATGAATATTTTTGTATCTAACAAGACTTCATATTCTTTTAACTATTTATATTTTATAGAGATATATTATTATTTTGTAGAAACATTTTATCTTAACGTGTGTTGTTTAATATATATTTCTCAATGTAATTTTATTTGCTCAATACTGATAAAATATACTTGTGCATGACACCGTGTTTAAGTTATTGACATGGGGTTCCACACTAGATGCTTAATATATATTTCTCAATGTAATTTTAAGTCATTTTATTTACTTCAAAATTTTTATAGACAAAATACTCGTCCATGACATGAGTCTCGCACTAATTTATTATGTTTTGCTAAGAGACATATGGAGCTGAACGTGTTTTTTTGGCACTTTTGTCACGTTGAAAGTTTAGGATTAAAAGGCTTTGTATTACAAATTTTTAAATGCGTAGTACAAACACTACAAATCGAAAAACTTTTTGTTTTTAGAAAATAAAAAATATGACTTTATAAAATTGATTTTATTTGTAGTATAAACTGATACATTTAATTAGGAGGTAGTGCAAATAACAGTTATAATGTTATATAATTTGTTTTTCTTTTTGAGGGAAATTAAATCGTTTTTTTTAATGCAAATTACTTTGTTAGTTAGTTTAAAATTGAAATTATGATTTTGTGCAGTACACTCATTTAATTTATAAATGACTGAGGGATGCAAATGTGAAATCATGCATAACCAAGAATGGCTATAATATCAAGGAGAAAAAAAATACATTTAATAACTTTTTTATGTTTTTATTATTTTTGTTAAGGATTTGTATTCGTAAAAATTGAATTTAATGTAAAATAAAGGAGAAAATATTCTTTTAATGACTTATACGTTTTGATTTTTATTATTTTTGTACTACAATTTCCTTAATAATTTTTTTATACTGCAATATATTAATTGCATTTAATTTCAAATGCAGGAAAGGAAATAGTCTAGTGTCACGTTTAATTAAGCCCATTAAGAAGAATGATTGGGCTTAAAAGACGGAAGGGTACAATAGTAACTTCATTCATATGAAAAAATTAGGGTTTTATTTCGTTGTGGCCTATTTAATCTGCAACCATGTCTCGTCTCACATAAGCTTCATTAATCAATTTTCAACCTCAGTTTTACTTCTCTCTCTCTCTCTATATGTTGTTTTTTGTTCTAATTTATTTCATTGGCCTGTGATGTATGAAATTGTCCGTACCATCTGAGATTCTCTGATCGAAACAACAATTTGTTGAATCTGAGGCCTATTTTCAACCATCGAGATTAATTTTTTAATCTGAATTTTGTTATATTGATTTTTTTTTTCCGTTGGAAGTTTATTTGAATGAAAAGGCAACAATTTAGAGTCGCTGGTTCGCTTATTCTATAGTGATTTCAGTGCTGTACGTTGCCGATAAAAAACTGGATCTGAGAATTTTTGTCATTTGCCTCTTTAGGCTTATGAACATTTTGATTTTCCTACAATTTTGTATATTATATTTGAAAATCTTACTTGTAGAAAGAGTTTGATTTATTTTGGTTACAATTTCTTTTGTTAGGTTTTGTTAATAATGCGAAGTAAGTCTGCGCTTAATCCCCTCTACAAGAGCGTGTTGGTTTGGTGAATTTTTTCGTATAGTATGATTTTAACTACTTGCATAAAACTATTGCAGAGGGGTAGGACACGGATAAGGCCTCAGTTAATCATTAAAATCTCTATTTTGTTCATTTATAAAACTCTGAAATAATAAAATGTACTTCAAATTAATATTTTTTTTAACAAAGATAATATTGATTGACTCTATTGTTAGTCAAAAACTAAATAGCTTATTATGTAATTTTTTTACAATAGTTGATTATATAGTTCTGTATTCTAAAATTTTGGAAAATAAAAGTTAAATAGAGAGTAACTAAAATGAAATGTCACTATGGATTGTTTTGTCTTATAATTACAATGAGAAACCAACAAATAATGTTCTTACCCAACAATTTTGACATTTCCAGTGGAGAATATAGGATTAGAAATTCAGTAACAATAGCTTGTTTGTTCATTTGATACTTTCATGTCAAAAGTGTTAAAATCGAACACAATAAAACTCACAAAATTGGATTTGTTACCCCACAATTTAACTTGTACCGCTAATTCGTAAAAACAAAATTCCAATTTTATTCCTTCATTTTCATTCATTTAAAGATACAAAAATTGCCCTAAAATTATATTCCTCATCAAAGAAAAGTTAGAAAATGATTGAGAGTTGGATATTACATTAAATATGAATATAATTTAGAAAAGATGGAAAACATTTAATCTTGTTGGAAGAAGGACATTGAAGAACAAGTTGTGTGAGATAGCATATATGGTATGTCTTTTGCTATGTGAGATATATATATGCAGTTTTAAAACTGTTAGTTTGTTTCCTCTACAATACACATCCCTTTTTGCAACATAACTCATTCTCATAATATACAAAAAAATGAATTCACTTTTCTCTAGTTTTTTGTATTTCTAAAATGTTTGAATGGAAATCATTTCAATTTTTAGCAAAAATAAGTCTAAAGCAATAAAAATAAATATAGTTTGAATAATATTATAATACAATCAAAATACAACTATAATGCTAATGATAATCCCCTCATCTAGATATGTGTAAGGCTTTCTCTATGAAGATATGCATTTCATCTTCATGATCTAGCCTTTGTAAGTCTAAGCTCTGATGTATAAGACCACCCATTATCTAATACCGTATATACCATCATGACTTGGATCAGGACTAGGACGAAAACTAATACCGTAATGATAATCCCCTCATCTAGATATGTGTAAGGCTTTCTCTATGAAGATATGCATTTCATCTTCATGATCTAGCCTTTGTAAGTCTAAGCTCTGATGTATAAGACCACCCATTATCTAATACCGTATATACCATCATGACTTGGATCAGGACTAGGACGAAAACTAACTTCATGATTAGGACCAAGAGCAACACCACCAGGAACGTCAAAACATGGAGGTTATGCAACAATGTAATGGATCATTCGAGGATGAGATATTCTATAGTACCATTGGATGTATCCCTTAACATATTCATGGATCGAACAAAGATGTAAGAGGTATGTGCTGAGTATACCATACTTTCGTAGACACCTCTCTAGTAAATAAGTACCACCGTGGAGCACCAATGAATATACCATATAAACATCGACACAAACTAAAATTTAGTCGTTGTGTCCTCATCGTAATTTGGAGTCCCAATAACGCCATCGTAATTTGGAGTCCCAATAACGCCAGTAGGTCCCAAAGCCTCCAACTTCGCGCTGTAGTATGTAAAATCACCAAACGTTTGTTTAAGAGTCCATTGAAACATTTGTGGCAATGAAAATATAGGCTCATCATACTTCACTTACAAATGTTAGAGAAATGTTCATCAATTCTTGTATGTAAATAATTAAGACATACAAATAATTAAATAATCATCTTATCAAATAGCAATATAATAAGTATAAAAAATAATATAAAAGGACCTGAAATAAAGATAAATATCCTCTGGCATGCTTCTTTGCAGACATGGTACTATCTCTAAGATAGTCATATAAAACAACAAGAGCAGCTTGTCCTCATGCCTATTTACCACAAATATCAAGGTCTTGAAAAAGGAACAAATCTTTTGTTGATACAAGGGTAAAACTTTTATCAGGTAGTATGGTACACTCTACCAAATGAAGTAGGTATGTCCTCACAGCATAATCGAATTGTTCTTCATGAAGTTTCTTAAAAAATACATCTTTCAACTACTCAAAACTATATGAAACATCTCTATTTACCATAGTTTCATTCATAACTTCATCCTCATCAACTCCCAAGAACTCAACGACAACAACAATGACCAAATCTTCATTCATATTAGTGGGAGGTGTGAAAAACTTTCCATAACATGGTATATCCAAATAGCCCATAACATCGTCAATAGTAATAGTAATTTCACCAAATGGTAGATGAAATGAGGTAGTTTCTACGTGCATCTCTCAACAAAAGTAGATATGAGATTATTGTTGATCATATGCAAACTATATCGTTGTACAGGACGTAACCATATGTAGTAATCCATTGATATATATAAGTAGGTAGGTAATACATATCTGATATCAATGAATTTATCCTTTTTTTTTTCTTCATTTGAAGTAACTTTAAATGCACATCTATCCTATTTAATTAAAATAACACACAAAAAATTATACAATTAGTTAGTTTAATATATATATATATATATATATATATATATATATATATATATATATACACTAAACAATTCTACATGATGCATGTTATTTGTTTAGTTTACTAAGTTTATATTAAGCAATTTCACTATTGAAATAATTCTTCTAAAAACAATTTTTCTTTTCTTGTTCTTCAGTTTTTCTTCTCTTTCTTAATTAATACATTTTATCATTTGACTGTTTTACAAAATTAAACCCTAATGAGTTCTTAACATCAGTGAATTAGTAAATAAACTATTTCAAATAAATTGAGTTTCCAAAATCAATAAATCACAAGAATCTAACATCATAATTCAATATTCTAACATAACAAAATTATTGGGACCCTCCCTAATTGGGCCCCTATGCTAATGCTCTAATTGTGTAGGTTAATTGTCAGTCATATAATAAACTATACTATAAATATATTAAACTATACATACCATGCTATAATATATTATATAGTAAAATAAATTATTTACTAATCTATTTCACACTCTAACTACAACATAGTGCTCATAGTCCTTAAGAACGAAAATATTGAAATGACCTCCAGGAAATAGAGGTTGGTCAGGATGCTGATTCTGATGCATGTAATCCAACTGCTCCTCTTGCTCAAACTCAGATTGAATTTAATAATATTCCTCTTGTTGCATCTCTTCATTTCTCTTTCTACTTTTTTTAACGACGACTCTCCTATTAGATTGTGCAAGAGGCCTAACTCGAGAATGTTCCACAATATTTTTCGCTCCTCTAGTCATTACTAGAAAAAAAAATTGAATGAAAAAAATTTCAACAAACAAATTGAAAAATGAAAAGAAAAAAAATTGATCTTGAAATTTCATTTTTGAAAATTTTAGGTAGTTATATTTCAATATAGAAAATTTTAAAAAATGAAATTTGCGGTAGTTTGAATCGAAAATTTTGAAATTTCTAGTAGTTATATTTCAATATCAAAAATTTGGAATAAGAAATTTCTAATTGAAAACAATTACCGAATATTTCAAGTTTCTGATTGAAACTAACTCTCAGAAATTTCTTTTATGAAATTTATGGTATTTTAATATTACTATCGGAAATTTTTTTTTGCTGAAATTTTTTATTAGAGAAATTAAAAAAAATTACTTTTTCAGAAATTTAAAAATATGAGGATTTGATCAAACTATCTGAATTTGTTCTAAATTTTTACTATTTAATTAAGAATATTTAAATAAATTAA
>JBBPBT010000066.1:867660-882350 GCA_037974875.1 Cicer bijugum | reverse complement strand
TTTTTTAATTTCTAGATTTTTTATTAGACAAAAAAATTGAAACTACATTCTCTTTTGGTGATTGAGATATTCCTTGATTTATTATCTTTCATGTCGAATTTACTTATGACTTTATTGAGATAGTTCTTTTGTGATAATCAAATGATATTTTAAGAATGATCTATAAATATCATAATGTCTAATACAAAAGAGGCAACCCAAGATCTTTCATCGTTAAACTTTCATTATAGGGGTCTTGATTTTGTGCAACCAACATAAATTATTGTTGACTAAATAAAGTAGTATCGACATATTATACTAGAAATATAAACTTACTCCCACTATGTTATAATACCCACAATTGTATGCAAAAATAATTTCAAAGACAAATGAGATAGTTATCTTATGAGACTGATATTAATCAATTCTAAGATGGATTACATCAGTTTGCAAGTCATTTATTTGATGTCATAAAGTTTTCTTTGATTGCACCTTATTGTTTCTTAAATGCCATTAGAAATAATACATTGACATTCTTCTTATATAGCACCAAAAATCATAATGAACAACAAGTGTCGTGAATATTTTAATAAAGTTTTTCAAGAATTCCAAATAGAATTTCTGTTTACACTCAACCATTTCTAACACTATCTTTTAGTTCTTGAGGATGTTGAGTTTGATTTTCAATAACATCTCCTTAACTTAGGAGGAAGAACAATAGTGTCCTCATGATATCCAAATTTATTATACTATATCAACTATATGAATTGATTTATAACCAATTATTCGTTACTCAATCTTGTTACTCAATTTTACTATTTGACAGCATCTCTCTACTAAATTCAATATTCTTAAACAACTTTGCAGTTGACCAAAATTTACACTTTTTAAATCTTTTAATAATTATAAATTGTTTCAAGTCATAAGTGTGTATTGACTCTACCAATACTTATATTTAAAAGATATTGAATGTATCATGTTAAAAAAATAAAATCCAAAAATTATTTTATTTTGAAACTAAAATAATTTTTTTTTTTGGAATAATGATTCAATCAAATTGTCTTTTAATTACTAATATAAGTCAGCAACAACAATCTACAAATACTTGAATGTCTCAATCTTTAACAACATCGTCATCATTGGACCTATGTCGGTTCATAATATCTTTCCTTAATTTATATTTTGAGATATTTCCGGCATGAGCATTTTTTATTTTTCTTTCTTCGTTGTTTTTTTTTTGTTGCACACCTTATAAAATGGTCTTATTAAATGAACATTTATAATTTATAATTTTGACAATTACAAATTAGATTGTGCAAAATAGAATACCAAATGTTAAAATTTTCGAAGAGATAATCATATTGTTGAAATTTTAGCTTGGTTAAATTTTTACATAATATGCTCGTTATATTTGATTTGTCTAAAAAATTTAATGGAAAATACCCACTCTTTAAGGAGCGCTTGTTTTCTCTATAGTACTTTTAAAAACACTTTGTTTGAAGTAAATAAAATATGATAAAATTATATTATTTTAAATATCACCTTTAATATATCATAATATTTTACTTTATAATCATATAACCTATGCGATTTAAAGTATACTTATTTTTTTTAACTTGATCTCATTTTAGAGATATTGAATTGGGAAAGAATAAGAGTTTTTTCATCCTTATCAAAGAATTAGACCCAAGGACAATGTTAATGTCCTTCTTTTAATCCTAAAAGTTAAATTTAAAAAAATAATAAGTCTAACTCAATTATGCAGATACATAAACTATATTAACTTATAGAGAGCAAGAGTACCAAAATGTACTCACTAAATACCTAGTGCGTCATTAACATCAAGTTCTTAGACAATAATATCAATTATTGGTGATATTTTGTGGCAACGTTTACCATCATTTATGTGAATGCAATGACAAAATACTAGCAGTGATACACACACAACAATAATAGGCATCCTCGTTATCAAGACCATCTCAAATATTTTAGAGCTTTTGTTTTATTCTTAAAAAATTTAAATGAATTTAATTGTTATAAAATTTCAAATTTTAATTTTAGTCTCTATAAAATGATTCTCAATTATCTATTTTTTTAATTTACTTTTAGTCTCTATTTTAACAAAAAATAATTAAAAAATTCACCCTTATATTACAAAAAATTAATTAATTGGGGCTCTTACCAATTAGAGACCTTGTGCTATTGGATTGTTTGTGCAGCCCAATAATCGGCCATGTTCATTACCTACATGGAAAAAACTTATTAATATCACATATTTATCATCACATATATGAAATTATTTGGCCAAACTAGGTTTTCCTTTTGGCTAATCATAACAACTCGCGTGAACAATTTCATATTAGATCTTTAGTAATTCTCAATGAATCAGACTTATGCAGCGGAAGATATTTTGTGCAATTTGTTGTTTCAAATGAATCAATAAAAATTACTAGAAAATTTAATAAATTACAATTATGTAACTATTTGGTCGATTTTTTTTCTTCATATTTTGATGATAAATCGTATGAATAATTTCATATTATATTTTTTATAATTTCAATTGAGTCACACCTATATAGAGAATGTTATTTTGTACATCTTATTATTTCAATCAACTCTACCAAATTATTAAATAATTTAATAAATTAAATAAAAATGATCTTACTATCCATAAAGATAGGCTAAATTCATTTACTACGCTAGTTAGCAACTATAAGATTATTACTTGAGAAACCTTAGTATGAGAACATACTCATAGACAAAAAAAATATAGCATGAACTACATATGAAAAGGATGATTAAAAAATATATTTTTTAATTTATAGGAGAGAAATTCTATTATTAGGATTTGTTCTAAGGTTTGCAAATGATGTACGACGAACGCTAACTCAACGAAACAAAACCAAACCCACAAACCACAAAATTAAAACATAGTAAATCGTCAAGAAAGAAATCTAAGTCTGTTGTTTTCAGAAAGGCAAATTGGAAAACAAGTTGAAAAAAGCAAATGTTCATAGTAAAATATCAGCAGTTTCTGATGCACAAGATCAGCAATTAGCTGCAAGTGCAGAGCATACTTATTTTGCAGAATATAAATAAGGATTTGATGCAAATGAAAAAGCGGAATATAATTAATACAAACTAACAAATACTTACAATGGTAACTGGTTTTGAAAACTGAAAAGAAAAATACAAGATTATGAAAATATAGAAGACATTCAAGAAACTCTCAAGATTTCTAACAGATGTTCTCTTGTTGTATTCTACTCTGCCTTGAATTGAAAAGGAGCCTTCCTTATATAGGAAAAAGATTCCGCTTGTGTTGCATTATGAGGTGGAGGAAATGATGAGATTCCTTCTTCTTTCGGTGCCACTTTTGACTTTTGGTGCAGATGGTAGACAAGTGCCAAACAACTTTTCTTTTTGCGTTTTGCTTTTCAGAAAGAAAATATTCATTTTTTATTTATTTTTTTTTTAAGTCTGAAATCCATTTTGGGTCAAACCCGTTAAATGATATTCTAGGCTATTTTTAAATCGGTTCGAAATGAAATTTGGGCTACGCTATAAGACTTTTTTATTTTTTTTATTTTATTTTTTATTTTTATGGGCCAAGAGTATTGGGCCATTGCATTCATTTTATGGGTAACAAGATGTCGAAACAGTCGTCTTTATTTTCATTTTCTATATTAATGGTGTATTTTGAAGCACTGTTTGAGGAATGTTTTGATGATTGGGCCTTACTTTTGAGAAGTTGGGCCATGATTTCAAAGTATTCCTCCTCGGATTTTGCCGCTGCTAGTTGTGTTTGGGAAAATGATTTTTGGGTCAAGAATTTAGTTGCCATTTGGTATGGTTTCTTCATTCCTTGCCTTTGGAGCCATGCCGATACAACTTGTTTTTTGATACTTGGTGGAATAGAGAATTTTGTCCACCATCTGACTTTAAATCTTCTGACGAGGATTGTAGGGTTTCTTTTTGGTTAATGTCAAAATATCAGGCTAATACCCATGGTAGAAAGAATTTTGTAGAGAATAGCATTAGAGGGTGAAAAATATGTTCCCTGTCTGTTGGTTTGTAACGAGTTTTGTATAATTGGAAGCTTTCTTGGACTTCCACTTTCAAGATATTTGGAATGGAGCCAAAGAATTTCCACCAATGAGCAAACCATTGAGGAATTTTAGAAGGTTCCATGGTAAGGTTAAAGAAAAATAGCCAAGTATGGCTAAATTTTTGGTTTTGAATGAGAAAAACGTTGTACTAGGCTTGTTGATAATCCCATTAATTAAGAGACCTACAATGGTTTATCGTATTTTTGAAATCAACTAGGAACTGTTTTGGTGTGTAAAGGTTTGATCCCCATTCTGATGGTGGGATGATTTTGTGGATTTTGCCAGTTGAATAGGCTACTGAGCCTTCTTTTGGGTTATCTTAAATTGTTATAGATCATGTACATTCAAAAATAGATTTATAGTAAGGCTGAGGTTTTGATAAATCATATGGTTTGAAAAACCAACCTTTTGGAAAAATCTTTGAGATGACTAATTGAGGATTTCTATTATAGAAATGATCTTCGATTGTCCAAATATTTTGATAATCTATTTTGACAAAATATTCAGATTTTGGTTTGAACAAAGTAATCTCAGAATCATTTAAAATAACTTTTGAAGTTTCTCCTTGAGAAAGTTTTGAAATTATTTTATAGGATGGTTCCTCTTGTAAAGGTTTTGAAATAATTTTTTGAGAAGGGGTTTTTGTAGATTCTCCTCTTTCTTGTCCCGTAAAAGAAGGCAGTTGTATTTGGAGGGATTCAATCTCTTGTTGGAGTTTGTGGAGTTTTGCAATTTTTTTTGGAGTTGAAGGTTTTCTTCAATTGAATCTTTTATCTCCTGGAAATTGTCAGGACCGGCTATTTGTTGGCTGGTAAGCCATTTTTGAATTTGGTTTTGGGCTTCTTTTTCTTCGATAGCTTCTACCCAAAACCTAATGAGTTTTGCAGATGAGATAGGTTTTGGGGTTTCTTGTGGTTGGTCCTTTTGGACCTCAATTCTTTTAGATTTTCTGGGCATCACTCAAGTCTTGTTTTGGAGAAATTCTCTAGTTAGAAAATCTAGAATTGAGTTTTGATCTCCTTTAATAAATTCAATTTCAAAATAAAAAATGTTAAGGATTGCTTGCCATCTGGCAAAAATTTGTTTTGATACAATGTTTTGAACATCTTTTTGTAAAACTTCTTTTGCAGATTTACAATCAATTCGAAGTAAAAATTTTTGGTTGAGTAAGTCGCTTTGAAATTTTGTAATGCACATGACAATTGAAAGAATTTCTTTTTTAATGGTAGAGTAATTCTTTTGGCAATCATTCCAATGTGCAGATATAAATTGTACAATGCATTCTTTGTTATTTGTTTTTTGTTTAAGGATACCCCTATATCCTATGTCTGATGCATCTGTCTCAACAATTTTTTGGGCTGATGGGTCAGCAAAACGCAAGCAAGGTATTTCTTTAACTTATTTTTTTGATTATTTGAACTATTTTTGTGTGTTCTTCACTCCATGCGACAGGTTTTTTCTTTAATCTATCGTGAACAGGTTTTGCTATCCTATTAATATTAGGACATAAATCTAATACATAGTTTAAAGATCCCAAAAATCTTTGTAATTGTGTTTTGTTAAGGATTTTGTCAGGAAAATTATATGCGAAAGATAGGGACCTTTCAATAGGTGTAATAGTGCCCGAGAGATGTAATGACCTAGGAAACGGATTTTTATTTGGAAAAGGGAAACTTTGGATTTTGAAACAACCATTTCATTTTTCTTAGTGGTCATTAAAAATGTTCTATGATGTTTGAAATGTTGTTCAATAGTTTATGAGAATATTAAGATATCATCAATATAAACAATGCAGAATTTTGAGAATGGATTAAAAATTTCATTCATAATTCTTTGGAATTCTGAAGGAGCATTCTTTAATCCAAATGACATTCACTACAAAAAATGA
Source organism: Cicer bijugum (assembly GCA_037974875.1). Taxonomy (NCBI): domain Eukaryota; kingdom Viridiplantae; phylum Streptophyta; class Magnoliopsida; order Fabales; family Fabaceae; genus Cicer; species Cicer bijugum. Next base: position 876,374 of record JBBPBT010000066.1, on the reverse strand, counting down.
TGGATTTTGTGAGGGCCAAAAGCCCTCACAAAGGGAAAATAGCAGCCACAAAGGTGGATTTTGTGAGGGCTTTTGGCAGCCACAAAGAAGCTAGTCACAAAATTTTGTGAGGGTCTTTGCAGCCACAAAGTCCACGTGCGCATTCCTTTGTGGTGGCTTTTGCAGCCACAAATGCCACTGGTCACGTCAGTCCTTTGTGACGGATTTGGCCCTCACAAATTGATTTTTTGTGGCTGTAAAAACCCTCACAAAATCCTTAAATATTTAACTGGATTTTGTGGCTGCCTAAGCCCTCACAAAATCACAATGTTGTGATTTTGTGAGGGCTTAGGCAGCCACAAAATCCAGTTAAATATTTAAAAATTTGTGAGGGCTTTTTCAGCCACAAATAAAGACCAATTTCAATTTTGGCATTTGTGAGGGCTTTTTCGGTCACTAATTTGTGAGGGTTTTATCCGGCCACAAAATATTTATAAAGTTGGCCACAAAATGGTGTTTTTCTTGTAGTGATTATTGTCCACTCATATTGACCAAAAGGGACCGCAAAAGCTGTTTTATATCGATCTTTTGGATCAATTTGTATTTGCCAAAATCCTGATTTCATGTCAAATTTTGAAAATACAGATGAAGAGTGTAATTTTCGTAAAAGACCTTTTTTGTTTGGAATCGGATAATGAATCCATTTTCAAGCTTTGTTTAAAGGTTTCTAATTAATTACCAACCTAGGTGTACCTCTTTCTATTTCATAATTTTTATTCACATAGAAGGCTGCACAACTCCAAGGTGACCTAGATTTTGTAATTAGACCTTTTTGATCTAGGTCTTAGATTTTTGCTTTGCAATGTGTTTCAAGTTCATAATTCATTTGGATAGGTCTAGCTTTCGTTGGGATTTGTTTATCGGAAAAGTCATTTTCATATGGTAGGTCTACCATATGTTGTTTTCTATTCCAAAAAGCATTTGATAATTCTGAACAGATTTCGTTTTCAATTCTTTTTTGGAGATCTGAAATTTTTTGTTTTATGAAACTATTTTGTAATTGTTGTTCAGTTTTGAGAAAAGAAACATCTTGTTTTGTGAAATATAAATGTTTTTCTTTTGCTTGAATTAAATAATTTAATTCATTTTTGTAAACAGAACAAGCTTTTAAAAGAGTTAAATTATTTGTTCTGGGTTTTTCAATAAAAGAGAAAACATTTTGGCTTCTTTTGTTTTGCAAGAAATATTGTTGTAATTGACTGAGTAGGGAGTTATCATGTTAATGAAAGGAGTCCCTAAAATGACAGTATGAGTAATATTTTCTAATTGAAACGTTACCATTTTTAATTGAAGCTTCAGTTTTACTTTTTATAATCATGTTGGAGTTGTTAGCCACAACAAGTTTTTCATTTGATTTTTGTAGAAATCTGTTTGGTACAATGCTATTTTTCAAGCAATTTATGTCTGCTCCAATATTAAATAATGCAATTGTTTCAAATTTGAAATCTTTAGAAAAAACTAAATTAATTTTGATTAAATATTTTCTTGTTGTTATTGTTCTTAAAACGAACAAGAAATCTTCAGGGATTTCTTCTAGATTTTCAATTTTGTTAGAATATTCTTCATTTTCTCTTTCCTCTTCATCCTGTTCTTGATTAGAAGAGGGTTTGATTTTGTACCTGGGAAAGAAGATTTTGAAGAATGTTTGAATCAATTTCTTGTTTTTGTTTAAGAGTTTTTAACTCGTATTTTACAATTTTAATATCTTCTTGCAGATATTGAATTATGACATGGGCTTGTGACTTTGTTCTTTTTCCTAAGATATTTGTTAGGTCATAAGTGGTCTTAGGAAGTAATTTTGATGAGGATGTGGAAGGTTGACCTTGTTTTGATTCAAAAGTATTTAACAGCTTTCCTATTAATTCCTTTTGAAGTTTTGTATCTTCAACCTATTTTATAATATCAAGAATTAGTTCTTGATCCTTTGTTAAAACATTAACTGATTTTGTACTAGCTTCTGAATCGCTAAGAGAGTCGGAGGTTCCTAGTTCATCAAATTGTAGAGGTGATAGCGTTTCAGCAAGTGTACTGAATCGTTGCAAGTAATAATAAAACGGTAGTACCGAGTGTCGAACTCAAGGATTGCGTTTTACTATTGAATTATATTTAATTACTAAAATTGAACAAAAAGGTTCCCAAGTTGATTGAAATAATGTTTGAAATTAACAACAATAATAAAATTGATCTTTTATAATGAGAAAAATGTCAGGGATGAGTTTCACTTCGAATCCAACCTTGGTGTCTAATTTGATTCTAGTTACTGAATTCCTTTATTGAATTATTACCGAATTCTCTTTATTATTCTTGCCCTAATGTCTTAGTGACAGAACCTTTAATTCCAAAGTAACCCCTAATTCCTTAGTGGATTTAAGATTAGAATTAAGCATTACCGTATAGAAATTCTCTTGTAAATTATTGCTTTGCAACTAATTTAATTGGTTTCATGACCTGCATCTATCCCTAGACTACAAATTCATGAATTTCTCATCTCAAGCATTCGTAAATTCCACTTTCGTTTCAAAATACAAATCGTAGAATATTTTAATGTTGATCAAGCAATAAAAAGCATTAAACACAGAGATGAGAAAAACAATTCAATAAACTCATTCATATAACTAGAAATCAAATCAGAAAAATAAGGGTTTCATCTGGTTACACTCATCCCTAACAAATAGGGTTTAGTTACTCATGACAGAGATACAAAAGATAAGGATTAAAGAAGAATTACAAGAATGATTCATGGATGATTCTTGATAAAACTGCTTCAATGGCGTTAGAAACGGCCGTCTTTGAGTTTCTATGCTAGGGCACAAGTCTCCCAAGTTCCCAAGAGTCAAAAAGATCCAAAAAACAGTAAAAAATTGCGTTTTTATGATTGCTGATGCGCGTCACGCGCTTCAGGCGCGCAGGGCGCGCTTCAGGCGCGCGTTGGCAATAGTAAACAGCGGGAAATGTGCTCCAGGCGCGCAGGGCGCGCTCCAGGCGCACAGCATCTGCTGTCTGACGTATTTTGCATGTTTCTCATCTTTCGAGTCTGAATTTGGTCCCGGTGTCTTCATGAAAGTTGTAGATATGGATCTTAGCTTTCATTAGCAATTGGATTGAATCCAATTGGACATCTAGAACTCCAGATATGGCTGAAATACTCCAAATAGGTCATGTTGATTTCTCACCAAAATTCAGCACTGCACTAAAACAAAGTAACAACGCAAAACTACGAAAAATCTCCACTTAATTAAGCAAATAATAACAAAAACATTTTATTAAATCAAATAACTAAAATCAACAAAATATATCAAATAACTCATTAAATTAACTAATGATTAAAGATAAATAAGACTAAAATCAATAGAAATTATGCATATGATGAAGAGTCATCAAGAGGTTTATCATTTTCTGATGAACCTATTTCAGAATCCGTGACAGTTTCTCTTTAGAGGTTTCTAAAAGTATTGCCTCTATTTTTTGAATTATTTGTTCATCTATTTTTAATTCATGGAGTTTTTTATTCCTCTTGCAATATCTTGAGATGTGTCCTGTTTGGCGACACTTATAACAAGTTATTTGTTTTGAAGTTTGAGGTTCGAACTTCTTTTGGAAAGGTTTTTTCTTGTAAAAATTAGGTGTTCTTAGATTGTAAGAATTTTGGGGTCTAGATTTTTTATAGAATTCAAGTCTGCCTGGTTTGATGAAAGGTTTTCTGTGAGATTTTCTATAAGATTTCGAATAAAAACCTTCACAGTCTTTCGAAATATTAGTCATGGGTATTTCAAATTGTTTACAAAAAGATCCTAGTTCTTGTCTAGTTCTTTTCATTTCCCATTTTAGATGTTTTTGGAGTTTTAAATCTTGAAAGATTTTCAAACCTTCCTTTTGAGTGAGGCAAACCAATTCCCCATAAGTTAAATGGTTATATGGAATCTGGTTTACCCCATAGACTTCTTTGATTTTGTTTCTAACCTTTTCTCCTAAAAGGGTTGGGAGTCCTGCAAGGAATTTCTCCTTCCAGAAAGGTTGGTTTGAGTCTTCCCTTAGCATAACTCTAGTTAGGAAAGTGTTTTTGTAATATAAACACTCAAAAAGTTTTTTACATCTAAGGTTGGATAGGAGTTCTGCATTTTTATCTTTTAAGTGTGATAGATCACCTATGAAGTGCAAGCTAATTGTGAGTATTAGTGTTGCAACTGCATCAGGTATTGGGTTTCCTATTTCGTCGAGGATGGGAATTCCTTCCTCTGTGGTTTGAATTGCGTTCAAAATTTCTAAGTGTTGAGAGGGTGTGAGATGCTAACCCCACTATCCTTTGAGTTGGCCTGAGAATCCTGCTATTAGGAGTTCAACTATGGCTTTGTCAGGTGCGTTGGCTTGAGTTTTGTAAGCATTTGATGCCATTGTCATTTGTTGGAGGAGACTTAAGATGTTGTATTCAGACATACAATCTATGTTCCATTCACAAACAGTATTGACATTGAATTTAGATTGAGAGAGGACATTAGGTCTATTTTCAATACCTAAGTCTAGTGTTGTGACCATGGGTAAAGGTTGACCCTTCTGCCATTAAAGTTTGCACAGGTTTTGTGGTTTGTGTTCGGTTTCAGAAACTTGGTCTAAAATTATAACTGTTTTGTCAAAGGTATCTTTAGCTACCATTGGTGTGGAGGTAGAGGAATGTTCTATCCTATTGAGTTGTTCATGTAGGGCTTGGGTGAATTTTGATATGCCTTCCCTAAACAGTTTTGTTTTTGGTTGTTATGGGATTAACATAACTTAGGTTTTGTTTGAAAGGGTACGAAATTTGGTTTTGTTTTGCATAAATTTCAAACCATTCAAAAAATAGAATATGGGTCTTGTTTTGTAAAATGCACTCCTAAAATTCATTCTGAATATCTTGTCTATATTTTAGAAAGTTTTTGAAGAACCATGTTCTTTTTTCTGTATTTTTGGAAGCATAAAAATGGTTATGGAGGATAGTTTTATCAACTTCAAATTCTTTTTCTATGACATTAAGTTCATTAACAACATTTTCAGTTATAGTAGAAAAAGATCACGAAGTTGGTGGAGAAATATTTTGTTGTTCCTCATTAGTGTTTTGAGGTGCTGTGTAAATTTGATGAGGTATATTTGTGGAGTAGTCAACATTTTGAAAAGAAGCATTTGGTATGTTGGAACATGAAAAACGTGGTTTTGTAAAGTTTTCTAACTTTTGAGGCAATTGTATGATTAGAGGGGGCCTGGAGGAACCAACGTCAGAGTATCTGGCACTAGAAGTTCTTGAAAAACATAGTTTTACCCTACCGTCATTGTATTGTATGACTTCCTTTAGATTGCTGTTCGGTTTTGACTGTTCAAGAGACTATGGTCTAACAGCTCCTTCCAGGACCCATTCTTCCGGAAGATCAATATCTTTCCAAAGGACGGTTCTTGGAATAACAGTGTTTGCCTTTGTTAAGTCAATTTGTAAAAATAGCGTTTCACCCTTTTTGTTTTCAAAATTTTTTGTTGCCGTAAAGGCTGAAAACATTGCTTTGTAATGAACTCTGTAAATAATAGCTACAGGAATAGATCATGCTATCATTTTGTAATTATGAGTTTTGATTTGTAACATGAGAGATTTTATGATGTTTGGGTCTTTTAAAGATAAAGAAAAATTTGGATAACATTCAAACCAAATTGGACCTTGACATAGACTAGATTCAATTATACCTATTATTGAATCTTGAAAGTTCAAGAACCTTGCATCTCGTAGGACACATAGGATTGAAGTGTTTAATCATTCCCTTGTTAGAGGTTTGCTACCGACTTGAACAAGATTTATATGTATGAAATTATAGTTCTTGTTAGTGTGTTTTTGGAGCGTTTTTGGAGAAAGAAGATTTATTGTTTCAAAGGGGTTAGAAAGAGCAACCTCGCGTTCTTCCGTTTTGATAACATAATCAATTTTTAATATGTTTCTAAAAAGGCTAGATTCATAGACCTGATCTTTTTTGATTTTTGGGATTTACCAATTGTTTTTAAATTTTTGGAAGTCTTCAATAGTGATTTCTTCACTATTGATAGGTTCTCTTTTTTCTAAAAAGTTTTGGGTAGAAAGAGTGGAAAAAGAAGAAGTTCTACAAAAGAGATTATCCATATTTAAAAAAATTCTTTTTATTTTAAAGAAACTTTCAAAGGATTCACTGCCCTTAAACGTCTTTACATCGGCTTAAACACGAGACTTAGAACCCATAAACTATTATTTTTTAAAATAAACTTACATTTTTTTTTTAAATATTTATAGCTAATTTTATATAACTTATCCCCTCACCAAGTCTGATACCACAAACGTCCTAAGGTTTATTTTGGTATCAGACTTGGTTATAAATATTTTGGTGCCAATACTATATAATTTTTTTGCATGATTGTAATATATGAGTTTATTATTATTTATATTATATATTCCAAAAATACAAATAATTATAAACTCATATATTACAATCATGCAAAAAACTATATAGTTAATTTTGAAATCAAATAAATAACTTGAATATTTGTTTCCTAAATATTTATGCCACAAATATTCACATATATTTTGAAATATTCTTTAAATAATTCTAAAAAAAACTTTACACGCTTATAATAAATCACAACTAAATTTAAAATTTATACTTTTCAAAATGTAAAGAGAAAAATTCTTAATTACTTTTCGTACTATAATATATATTCAAAAAATATGAGATAATTAAATATTTTTTTAAAGGCAATTAAGTTTTTCTATTATATGATAATAAATATATATATATATATATATTATTCCTATTTTTTAAGAGAAAATGTTTAATTTCAGAAGAAAACCATAAACAATATTTTTTTTCTTTTAAACTCTAGAGATGGGTTATCAAACTTTGTAGAGAAAATTCTTTTGTTTTATACTTGAGAGAAGTTTTGAAATCCCTCTAAGTAGGGGCAGTTTATGAATAATAACAACAATTTGAAATTCTTCATCTAAAGTCATTCCTTAAGAGATGATCTCATGAGCTATCTTCAAAATTTTCATCGGAGTGATGACCAATAGTCTAACACTGGAGGTAGCGGCTCACAACATAGTTTTTAGCTCCAGCTTCCTCGATATCATATTTCTTCTTTAGAATATCCTAAACATGTCTAGCAATATTGTTGAAACTGTAGTAATCATACATATCATCAACGGGTTAATTCTGCAACTTTCTTATCTATATTTGCTCTGTTGTTTCTATGACTACTAGAATGTCATTTTTCTAAACATTGACAACCTTTTTCATAGTTAAGAAGAATAACATATTTGTTTGCCATCGTTTGAAGTGACATCCTCAAACTGTAATGATTTATTGAAAACAGAAGCAGCAGAACCATATCCAATGATGTCTTCAGTTGACACGACAGAAAGAAACATCTTAAAATTGTTATTTTTGAGTTTTGAAAAACTATTTTTAAAATAATTTTTAACCACCGAAGATATTACTGAGTTAAGTCACATACTAGATCACTCTCTTTAATATGTTTCGTGACATTGCCAAAATCATGCAAGACAAACTATTAACTATGAAGTCCTATAATAAAATTGTTCAACAAAATATATTAGAGCTCTACTATTACACTGCATAAAACCGTTATAAAATTACATTCTCAATGATTAATATATTCAAAAATAAAAAGAAAGTGACTCAAATGCAATCGATAAGAGAAAATAAAGAGAAAGTTGTCAGTTGCATCCAACTTTGATGTATTTTTAATTGAGAGAAATTATCAACATTTATAAAAAATTCTCCGATCCATAGGAGTAGTTCCATCCAAGAATGTTGGATTGACTTATAAGAAAAAAAAGTTGATTATAAAAATGAAATTGCATAAAGTGTTTTGTTTTTTTTACTGTACGTACTGATTATAGGAGTGTAGTAAAGTCAGCATCCGTTGTTGTTGATTTAGTACGGGACAAAAACAAAATTATTATAATAATAATAATAATAATAATAATAAATTATTATTATTATTCAACACTAATAAATAATATCTCAACGATTATACCTACAATATAATTACGAGAGTGATATCTCTATATTTGAAACTTTTACATTACTTTTCTAATTCACATGACATTAATTCTAAATTTCTGACTTGTAATTTTTGTAACATCATCACCCGCAAATTTGCGGCCACCTAAAGAACAATTAGCTATTGTCGGTGCGATATTTACATGAATGAAACACAAATTCTCCGAAAATAAAATCTATTGCACAAATTATGGTTCACACTCCACCGACACCTACTTTTTCTTTCTTACTTCCTTATTTGCAATGTTTGTGCCACAAACATCCTATATATCTAAGAATATTTTATACTATTCAAATTACTTTTACGCTATTTTCATATAAGTTGCCACATATTTATTCATATAAGTTTAAAACATTCAAATTTTTTGTATCTTTTTTATTATAATAATTCTATAGAAAAAAAAATATTTATCATAACATTAATATTTTATTAATAACATCAATATAAAAATTAAAATAATTATGACATATTAGTTATAATTATTTAATATTTTAATTTTTTCATGTTATTTTCTAAATAACTCACTAAAAAATGAGAGTAATAATAATAATTAAAATTTATTTTAATTATTAACATTAATTATTTCAAAAAATAATAATTACAATTTA